>CM061234.1:9869172-10169942 GCA_030844895.1 Ambrosia x helenae
TAGAAAATTTTCAAGTAAACTTTATTCTGAGATAAAAAAATCAGGTTTAAATAATAAAAAAATACTTAAATAATATTTTTCTGAGACTAAAATTTATATATCAGATCTAAAATGTTAAAAATAATTTTTGTAAAATTTTGATATAAAAATGATTAAAAACGGGTTTATAATGATTTTTTTATGATTATAACAAAATAAACTATAAAAATAATTAAATAATGATTTTCAGAAATTAAAATTATTTTATAAGAATTTTTAGTTTAATAAACTTGAAATAATTTTTATAAGGTTTTTGGATTAGTTTTGGTATTTTAAACTTAAATTAAAATGTAATAATCAAAATAAATGTATAGTTATAAAGGTAAAAAATGTGGCAAAGGGGAGTCGAACCCGGGTACAGACCCGGTCTGATATCCAAACAAACACAAGCAACCAGTTGCTCTACATCAGTTTTTTTGTTATTTGTTTCATTTTACTTGATTTTAAACAGAAACCTGGTCAAGTCATCTTCTCCATTTAACCCTAGAAACCCTAGCCTATCAATCCGTTTAATTCCGAAGCCGATTAACAAACTGATACAGGGCTTTGGCTCGGGATGAATGTATTAATAAGGAAACGAAATCAATTTAAACTTACACGATGATATGTGGCCGAGGAACACAAGTGAAAGAAAAAGTCAACCTTCGTGATTAAGAACGACAGAGAGTGAAAGAGTGGAATGAGAGTGTTGATGTGTTTTTTTTTTTTCGGTCACCTCTGATTACGAAGAGGCGTTTTATTTATAGGGTCGCAGCTAACATGGAAGGTTTTGATCTTTGATACAAGATGGTCAAAGACGAGCCAATCACGCTCGATTTCAAGCTAATTATCACGAATTAAATTGATTGATTAACGCTTGATTAGCTGCGTTTCACATTATGATGAAATTGGTTACCAAAAATAGGTGGAAGACGTGTCAAGATTTCAAATTGTTTGGTTGGTGGGCGGCCTGTGCGAAGAAGAAGAAAAAGAAACACTAATTTAGTGTGTTCAGATTGCCTTAACATTAAATGGAGTCCAGTTTTTAACCAACAACACAATATGGCCTAGTGGTAGACTGATGTTCGTTGTTGCCTAAACCGGACCAGACTCAGGTTCGAGTCTGGTCATCTCCTTTTTTTTTTTAATTGTAGAGAAGGGGTAAGGTGGGCCAGATATGGGGTTTGGGCTGGGTCTTGTGGGCTTCTGATTGGCTCAAGACTTGATGGGCTTTGGTGGGTGTGGGCTCCGAAAATGGTTATGAGATAAGGTTTGGTTGGGTTATAATTTGACAATACACCTTAAAAATTTACATTATTATTATTATTATTATTATTATTATTATTATTATTATTATCATTACCTAAAAAGAGGTTTAAAATATTTTATAAAATATTTAAAAAAATGTATATAAAAATTGTACAAAAGAAGTATAAGACGGGTAAAGTGGCGATTTTATTAATTGACAATTTGGGGAAAACACGTGATGTTACAGTATCCCCTACTTTTAGAAACTTCGTCCCGAAGTTTATTAAAACATAGGGTTGAAAATAAAAATAGTTGTGATATGGGTTATAGCATGACATGAATGAACAACCAGACGACTAGAGTTTATAACCTTGATAGAATTTCACACTACCTTAATGTACCTGTAAATTCATGATTACGTTCCGGACCGCAATCACCAATTTACCTTACATTAAAGTTTTGCGTCCTTCTATGTCTCCACCGATTGTTGAGCAGGTCCGATAGTCTCCACCAGTCGTGGAGTAGGTTGTAGGGCCTCTCCCGACTGTTGAAAAGGCATAATGACCTCTACCAATCGTTGAGTAGGTTCGATAGCCTTCACTAGTCGTGGAGCAGGTTGTAGGGCCTCTCCCGACTGTTGAAAAGACATGATGATATTTATTATACACATAGATTGCAATTTGATAACATGTTTATGCAAGCAAGTATAACAAGCACAGTATATGAGTTGTAGTTGTATAGATTTATATAATTAATTCATATTTAAACAATCATGCACCATGTAAACAACTCTCAAAGATTCCAATACTAGAATTTATTACTTGAATTAAATAGCGTCAATGCATAGAATAAAAGCAACCAATAGTCAAATGGCGAGACTTTAGGTAGCTGGAGGGTCTTAATCTCTGTTCAGTTTAGGGCATCGGTTACGGAAGTGATTTGGGTAATGAATGTTCAATAAGATATGGGTTGAATGAAGGACAATGAGGTAATATAAGGAATGTAATCATTTATTCATTTAATTAAAACGGATAAACGAAAACGTTGACTTATCAAAGATTTCTAAATTCTAATAACATATGAAGACATGCTTTAGCCTATAAGTGAACACTCATCCCGAGAATTCCCAGGTAGGCATCCGGGTCCCTCGTCTGATTGGGATATATGCACAATGCCAGCCTAGACAGAAGACTCAGAATACAGGCGTTCACCCTTCCAGATTGCACGTGTTCGTTATTAAAATCCAGAACTTTGACGAGATCTCAAGGTGGTTCAGGCTAAACCTGAGAATTTTGTCCTATTAGTCTAAGAGTAGATCCAATGATGGAGAGCAACCTTCTTGTAAGGATGAAAGTAGGGATAAGAAGTAGGAGATAGAGAATAGCAAGCAAAAGAATCAAGTACTGGTTATATCCTATGGTTATAGACTAGATTATTTTTCTAATAACCTAATTCCCTATAACCATGGCTCTGATACCAATCTGTAACACCCCAACCGATGGCGGAAACATCGGGATGTCACGTATTGATGATTGTTCAGTAGCTCATGGTGAATAATAAATTTCATTAATTGATTTAAATAAATTACATACAATTGTTTTACAAAAATTCGTACATCAAATTGAATAAAACTATGCACATATCTTCAAGCAATTCTTCAAGCAAGTAGAACCTGAAACATGTTAAGTTGAAAATATTTTGGGTCAACAAAAGTTGGTGAGAATACATAGGTTTTTGAAATATGATAAATAATAATAGTTTGTACAACATTCAAAGTTGTATGATGATAGAGTATGATACCGACATGTAACAATGCGTCTTTGTACAACCAAACCTTGTGTCGACTGATGACTAACTCGCAAGTTAGTTTAAATGTTATTACTGTTATCGATCATCCCTGAATCTATGCGGGGGATGGGTTTGTCAGACCTATAGCGCTATAATCTAAACAGGCGGCTTGATCATTGTTAATGATTGTACTGTGTCTTTTTGTTACAGTCAAATGATAGAATGATGATGTAATTGAATCACAAGTAAATATGAGTAAATGATAGTATAAAATGTTGAAACATGTTTCACCCCAAAAATAGTAAAAATAGAGAAAAGGGGCTATGTAAACTCACCTTCGATAAGTTGTATAAACCTCTAAGCGTCGTGAATGTATGTGAGGCGAATCCCGAAGGCTCATCCTAAAGTTTCAAGTACCCAAAAATAAGTGTCTAAACTTAAAAGAGTCTAGGTTATCGAGAATTGGGCACTTAGGGTTTCATAGACTATATTTGGGGATTTTAGGGTTTTTGAATTAAACTCTAATTGGTTTTAATAAATATGAATTAAGAGTGGAAATAAATAATAACCCAAATAAATAGAAAATTTTCAAGTAAACTTTATTCTGAGATAAAAAAATCAGGTTTAAATAATAAAAAAATACTTAAATAATATTTTTCTGAGACTAAAATTTATATATCAGATCTAAAATGTTAAAAATAATTTTTGTAAAATTTTGATATAAAAATGATTAAAAACGGGTTTATAATGATTTTTTTATGATTATAACAAAATAAACTATAAAAATAATTAAATAATGATTTTCAGAAATTAAAATTATTTTATAAGAATTTTTAGTTTAATAAACTTGAAATAATTTTTATAAGGTTTTTGGATTAGTTTTGGTATTTTAAACTTAAATTAAAATGTAATAATCAAAATAAATGTATAGTTATAAAGGTAAAAAATGTGGCAAAGGGGAGTCGAACCCGGGTACAGACCCGGTCTGATATCCAAACAAACACAAGCAACCAGTTGCTCTACATCAGTTTTTTTGTTATTTGTTTCATTTTACTTGATTTTAAACAGAAACCTGGTCAAGTCATCTTCTCCATTTAACCCTAGAAACCCTAGCCTATCAATCCGTTTAATTCCGAAGCCGATTAACAAACTGATACAGGGCTTTGGCTCGGGATGAATGTATTAATAAGGAAACGAAATCAATTTAAACTTACACGATGATATGTGGCCGAGGAACACAAGTGAAAGAAAAAGTCAACCTTCGTGATTAAGAACGACAGAGAGTGAAAGAGTGGAATGAGAGTGTTGATGTGTTTTTTTTTTTTCGGTCACCTCTGATTACGAAGAGGCGTTTTATTTATAGGGTCGCAGCTAACATGGAAGGTTTTGATCTTTGATACAAGATGGTCAAAGACGAGCCAATCACGCTCGATTTCAAGCTAATTATCACGAATTAAATTGATTGATTAACGCTTGATTAGCTGCGTTTCACATTATGATGAAATTGGTTACCAAAAATAGGTGGAAGACGTGTCAAGATTTCAAATTGTTTGGTTGGTGGGCGGCCTGTGCGAAGAAGAAGAAAAAGAAACACTAATTTAGTGTGTTCAGATTGCCTTAACATTAAATGGAGTCCAGTTTTTAACCAACAACACAATATGGCCTAGTGGTAGACTGATGTTCGTTGTTGCCTAAACCGGACCAGACTCAGGTTCGAGTCCGGTCATCTCCTTTTTTTTTTTAATTGTAGAGAAGGGGTAAGGTGGGCCAGATATGGGGTTTGGGCTGGGTCTTGTGGGCTTCTGATTGGCTCAAGACTTGATGGGCTTTGGTGGGTGTGGGCTCCGAAAATGGTTATGAGATAAGGTTTGGTTGGGTTATAATTTGACAATACACCTTAAAAATTTACATTATTATTATTATTATTATTATTATTATTATTATTATTATTATTATTATTATTATCATTACCTAAAAAGAGGTTTAAAATATTTTATAAAATATTTAAAAAAATGTATATAAAAATTGTACAAAAGAAGTATAAGACGGGTAAAGTGGCGATTTTATTAATTGACAATTTGGGGAAAACACGTGATGTTACAATACACTCTTAATGGCATTTAGCTTTTGTGCCACTAATATAGGGCTTTAATGGCACTTTACGTGTGCTACATTTGCTTGATCCATAGTTTTAGTGGCATTTTATCATTTATGCCATAAAATTAAGCTTGTAATGGCACATGCTCTTAGTGTCATTTAACTTTGTGCCACTAATATAGGGTTTTTGTGGCACTTTGTGTGTGCTACATTTGCTTGACTCATAGTTTTAATGGCATATATCACATATGCCAGAAAATTATTCTTTTAATGGCACTTTAAGTGTGCAACTTTTACGCAACATACCCATTTATGGCTTTTACTTATATGCCGCTAAATATATCCATCATTCACAAAAAATTTCACTAAGTTAAAATTAAAATTACTTGTTCATGTGACCATTCATTTCCCCGTAAATTCATTTCCCACCTGATTCACTCAAATTTTTATTTCCGTCCTACCAAATTCATTTCCCTCCCACCCAAAACTTTCGTTTCCCTCTTCTTAGCCCAAATTTCTGTATGTTTACTCAACAATCTCTTTGCCCCCAAAAATTTCTATCAATCTCTTCGTTTGCTGCAAACGATGAGAGTAAGTACACATTCTCTACTACTTTGCATCCCTAATTTAGCTTTATTACATGAGTTATCTTGATCTGGTTTAATAAATTTGCATTTAGTTGTTCATGCCCTAGCACAGACTCTCATCGCCACCATTTCTTCATCAACGCTATCCAAACAGGTATCATTTTCTTTTTAGTTTTTTTAGTGAAACTAGGGTTTTGAGTTCAAATAGATCCCTTCGTTTTGTTTGCAATTTATTTGTTATACGCTTTATCTAGGGTTTGTTGTTCTAATCATATTAAATCATAATACTGTAGGTGGATATGAGCTCTCATCTTCAAAATGCTAGAAGAGATAATAAGAAATGGTCAAGGTAACTTCCTGCTTAGGTTTTGTCAGCATAAATGTTGAATTAAAGTGATGATTTAGTTCTCTAATTGGTGAAGGTTACTTCCTTCTCACTTTGGTTGTCTGATTGGTTTTGATGGCATCAGGTTGCACATTCCTAATTCCTTCTCTGTGCGTGTTCTCGTTCGCCGCCCAGTGAGACCAGAAAACAAACCCTAAATGAAGAACAAAGAAGGGAGAGGATGGAAGAACATCCTTGTTCTGGTATGAATTTTTGTTTTAATCTCTATATTTTTGTTAGATTTTTAATTATAGTCCTTTGTTATTTTGGATGTAATGACTTGTGTTGTTTTTGTCTAGTTTGGTCAAGGTTTGCAAGTTTTGGCATTGATCTAGAATGGCGGATCCGACACCCGTTTCTGCTCAGTTTGTATGTACCAAATTCTTATATTACTTTATGCATGTTGAGAGTTTGGTTGATGTACTACTTATGAAACTATTAGCTGTGTTGTATTTGACATTCTACATTATGTTTTCTCAATCAGATATATATCGGATATTCTGCCAATAAACCAATTCTATGAAGTTATTTTATGTTAACTTGTAAACATCTAGTATAGGCCTTCATCATCTCAAGTGTGAGTGTGTGACCAAACAATTATTGTAGGTTTTCTATGATAATTACGAGTTCCGAATTAAATGATTTTTTTATTTATTTACTGAATGATTTCGAATGATTTGTAGATTGTACGGAGTAGAGAAGCCGATTGCATCAAAGATGATGTTGCCTTTATCTAATTTTAGAATTCATTTGGTGCATCGTCATTCAGTGATAGTAAGTTTAAATTATTTATGTTAAAGGTATTATGTGTTTTCATGACTAATTATGCAATCCAGTGTGTTGATTGAATAATGATCTGCATGGTCAGCTAATTATCATGTAGATTCTTGAAATACTTCCAATAAGAAAGTAAAAATATTGATATTTAATTGTTATTTATAATAATTATCATAATTTCAACTATACTTTGTTTATCTAACAAGTAACGTATAATATCTAGGAAGGGACTTTAGGCCTGGTGGGTTTGCTGAGTACATGGTGATGTTTGGGACTCAAGGGCTTATTAGTGTTATAGAAAGGATCAATGAAAAAAAATTAAGAGTGGGTTTGCGGAGTATATGACTACATGGTGATGTTTTACCCAGCCAGGTAACAAATCGCATCATTAACCGCATGTACAAATGAAACACTTGGTGCATATTGAATAGCGTCGCGTAGCGGCTATCAATCACTATCGGGTATTTAGCTGGTCAAAAGCGGTAATTTAACGACTGTGTTGTTTTTTTTTGCCATAAATAGCCACGATTTTAAGGTTTACTTTTCATCTGAACATAATAGCGGCTGCTAGTTCTCTGCCAACCTCCCGCTTCTTTCTTCCTCATCTTGTTCAATCTCCATAATTCAGAGTCTTCTTCCAGGTTTGTTTAATCTCTAATCTTCAATCTGATCAATCTTCCTCTTTTTTTCGTTCATGATTTATGACATTAAGGATATATGCTACTGTTGTTATTCTCTTCTTCCTCTTGTTTCCCGTTGGATCAATATTGCTCTTTTGTATGAACTTGCTAGTGAACACTTAGGTGTTTAGCAAGTTCTTGATCAGTGATAGCACAGCGGAATGTTATGAGTTTAAAGCTACACTTATCAACAGGAGTTATAACTCCCCCTGGATTGAAAAACTAATAAATGATAAGTATTTATTGAGAATCTAAGTATTGAATGAGAATGAAACACTTAGACAGATTCTCAATAAATATGAAATGGAAATAACAATAATATGTGTTGAAGGATTTCTGTATTAAAATCAATATCTAAAACAGAGGGATGAACCCTTCTATTTATAGACTTTACAAATATATGAACCTTGCCAAAAAGCAAGTTCAGAGACAAGTTGCAGTCTTGGAACTTGTACATAAAGTAAAAGTAATACTAAAGTAATAAACTACTGATACAAAAAGGCGGTGGAAAAGATCTTCACATAAGTACTGATGAATG
The DNA here is from genome assembly GCA_030844895.1 of Ambrosia x helenae. Classification (NCBI taxonomy): domain Eukaryota; kingdom Viridiplantae; phylum Streptophyta; class Magnoliopsida; order Asterales; family Asteraceae; genus Ambrosia; species Ambrosia x helenae. The sequence goes on from CM061234.1 coordinate 9,877,291, forward strand.
ACAAACTACTGATGAGTAGTTTGTCTTCAGTAGTTCTTCAGTAGAAGTGTCTGGTTTGAACTTCAGAACTTCTGATGACTTTTCTTCTTCAGTACTTGTGGAATCTCTTCTTCAGCAGTTTGATCTTCCTTCTTCAGCAGTTCTATACTTAGAATATTTTGACAGAAGTGAATTAGGCTAAGGTTTGCAAAAGTGGTTTCACCAATCCTTTTTGTCCTAACAATCTCCCCCTGGATTGATGAAGCCAAAACCTTACTAATTCCTTATTGTTCTTTTCTGTCCTTCACAATTTTCCATATTCCTTTGAACATAGAATTCTTCAGCTGGTTGAGCTGTTCATCAGTGAGAGACCCTTTCTGTGGTTCTAGATGTTGGATTGTAAGCAGGTCTTGAGTTGATAGCTTCTTCAGATCATTCATCGACTTATAGGCTCTGCTTGTCTGATCTCTTCTTGTCACAAGTACTGAGTTGTTATCAGTAAAGGACCATCTGATGATAGGTACTTTAGACTTGTCAAAGTCTAAAGTGTAGGGAACCATGGTGGTACCCTGGGATTCTCCTGAGTGTTGGATGTTTTCAACTTCAGTGACTCTCAGGTGGGATTCACTTCCTTGTTCTTGTTGCATCACATTAGGTAGTTGAAAGGTTGGTAAATGATGTTCAGTAACTACCTTAGTGTGCAGTTTGTCTTTGATGGTTTTCTGAATTTGATAGGCAAAGGTGGAAGGATCCCTGAATTGTGTGATCAGAGGTTTTTCTTCTATGTCAAAGTCAGAATGGACTACTGTACTACCTTCTAGTAGTACCATTCTGAAATCAGTCTTCACATTCTCCTCTGATTTCTTCTTTTGAGTAGCTGGTCTTCTTTGAACACCAGAAGTTCTAACTACTGAAGTTGGTACTTCAGCAGTTTGAAACTTCTCTGGATTTGCAGCCCTTGCAGCCTTATATTTTCTATAAGTGTCCATCAATCTTTCTTCTTTCCATTTGGACACAGAGGCTTTTGAACCATAACCATTAGCTACTAGTTCTTCTATCATCTGAGCTCTTTTGGCTTTTGCATCTTTACTGGTTGCAAGTTTGTATGCAACAAGTTGAGCTCTTCTTGTCAACTCTTCCATGGAGAGTCTCTTTAATGTGTGGGCTTTGATCTTGCTGTTCTTAGTAATATAAGACATCAGTTGATGTCTTTTATCTTCCTCAGCAATTTTGTCTAGGCTAGCCTGCCTTTGAAGTTCAGCTTCATAAGCCTGTAGCTTTTCATCCAGGCTTAAGTCCAAGTCATTCCTTTCTTCCAGAGTTTTCCAAATCTGATCTTCTCTGGCTTTCTTTTGGGCTGCCACTAAACTCTTCTCAAGAAGTTCTGCTGATTGAGAGATTGGAGAAGGGTTTAGTACAGTCATTGTGGTAACTGTTGTAATAGGCCTAGGAGGAACAGGAGTTGGTTGAATAGGTTCAGTTGATCTGGAAGGCTCTTGTTCAGCAGTTTGAGTGTTGGAAGTGTTAACATCTGATGGGTTGACAACAACTGAAGGTTTGTCAACTACTGAAGGATTGTCTTCAGTACTTTCTGAGTCTTCATCAGAACTTTGTCCATCAGAGGTTTCTTCATTGTGCCCTTGGGATTCATCAGACTTTTCAGCATCTTCTATTTCTTGAATAGAGACACCAAATTGTTGGGCCAGTTTTTCTTTTCTGGCTTGATCTCTTTGATCTCTTTCTAGGATAGCCACTCTTGCCTTTCTCCTGGCTTCAAGTGACTCCATAGGTTCCTTAGTTTTCTCCCCCTTTTTGGCTTCATTAGTTTTTGATGTTGAAGCTTGGGAGAACTGACCTGTAAGATTAGCAATCTGTTTGTTGTTGAAGTTAATCTTGTTGGACAGATCATTCATCTTTGTCTGTATCACCCCAAATTGGTTCTTTATGGACAGCTCCAAGTTAGCTGTGTATGTTTGGAAGTGATTTTTGATGAGGGTGTTCATCATATGGTATAAAGGACCATCTGGGCTGCATAGCTGGTTCATGTCTATGCTTGTTTGCCCAGGGAATTGGGTAGGCATTTGTAGTGAGGGGTGTGTTTTTGGTTGATCTTCTTGTTGTACAGAAGATGCCACTCTAGGGGAATCAGGGATTAAGTGGACTTTAACCTGATCTGGTGTGACTAACTTCTTGAGCATAGATACACCCGGTGCAGGACCTTCACTTGTAGCCGTCAATTCAGTAGTTTGGTGTTTTGAAACATCATCCAAGTCAATGGAATCATCTGAATCCCTGATTACATCCTCAATGAGGACTGTATCAGTTACATCATGAGCTGAGCCCAACTCAGTTGTCTCATGTACCTCTTTTTCTTGGTTCAGAGGATTTCCTACCTCAGGCATTAAGCCTTCATCAGTAGTTGCCACAGTTGAGGTCTTAGCTATGTTGCTTCTATCCTCAGATCCACCACTGGGTGGTAAATGAGTAGTAGCATCCTCAAAAGTACCAAGAGTTTCTAAGTTTGGGCTTAGAGACCCTGGTTCATCCTCATCTCTTTGGTTAGGGCTTTGAGTGTCCACATCCATGTCAAATTCTGAGGCTATGTCCCCTGTTTGATGTGGTTGTTGGGGACTGACATGTGTAGATGGGACTTTCTCTTTTAGCCCAGAGAGAAGTTTGGCATTTCAAAATCTGGTTCAGAAAGTTGGGGTGCTGGTTCAGTAGTTTGGGCAGTGGGTTCAGCAGTTTCAAAAGAAGCATCAATAGGAATGGTTTTCTTAAGTCTTTTTCTTTTGAAAAGAATTGTGATTGGTGCTCTTGGTGGGGTGTGAGATGGATGAGACTGAGAGGATGTTTCAGTTACATCTTTAAAAAGTGCAGATTGCACAATAGGTTGTTCAGGCATCTCAACCTCCTGAACAACTTTTCTTTTAGGTTTGGTGGGTTTTTGTTTTTGTACCTTGGGTTTCTTGGCCTTTGGGGATGTAGGTTTGGAAGATGAGGGTTCCATGGGGACTGGTTCTGGTTCCCCTTGGTCATCTTCTGCCCAGGCAGCCTGTTTGTTGTGCCTAGAGTATGCTTGTGAGGTTAAGGGTTTTAAATTTTCAGTTTTACCCACAAGCACCTCATCACCCAGTTCTTTGATTATGCATTGCATAATGAACCTTGGGTATCATTATGGAATCATCTGAATCCCTGATTACATCCTCAATGAGGACTGTATCAGTTACATCATGAGCTGAGCCCAACTCAGTTGTCTCATGTACCTCTTTTTCTTGGTTCAGAGGATTTCCTACCTCAGGCATTAAGCCTTCATCAGTAGTTGCCACAGTTGAGGTCTTAGCTATGTTGCTTCTATCCTCAGATCCACCACTGGGTGGTAAATGAGTAGTAGCATCCTCAAAAGTACCAAGAGTTTCTAAGTTTGGGCTTAGAGACCCTGGTTCATCCTCATCTCTTTGGTTAGGGCTTTGAGTGTCCACATCCATGTCAAATTCTGAGGCTATGTCCCCTGTTTGATGTGGTTGTTGGGGACTGACATGTGTAGATGGGACTTTCTCTTTTAGCCCAGAGAGAAGTTTGGCTATTTCAAAATCTGGTTCAGAAAGTTGGGGTGCTGGTTCAGTAGTTTGGGCAGTGGGTTCAGCAGTTTCAAAAGAAGCATCAATAGGAATGGTTTTCTTAAGTCTTTTTCTTTTGAAAAGAATTGTGATTGGTGCTCTTGGTGGGGTGTGAGATGGATGAGACTGAGAGGATGTTTCAGTTACATCTTTAAAAAGTGCAGATTGCACAATAGGTTGTTCAGGCATCTCAACCTCCTGAACAACTTTTCTTTTAGGTTTGGTGGGTTTTTGTTTTTGTACCTTGGGTTTCTTGGCCTTTGGGGATGTAGGTTTGGAAGATGAGGGTTCCATGGGGACTGGTTCTGGTTCCCCTTGGTCATCTTCTGCCCAGGCAGCCTGTTTGTTGTGCCTAGAGTATGCTTGTGAGGTTAAGGGTTTTAAATTTTCAGTTTTACCCACAAGCACCTCATCACCCAGTTCTTTGATTATGCATTGCATAATGAACCTTGGGTATAACAAAAACTTCTTTTTAGTGTTATTATGATGTAACACCAATTCATTAAAGAAAAGTTTTGATGCCCTAAAATTTGTTTCATTCACAATGGAATGAAAAATTGGTTGAAAGGTTGAGGGCATCTGGTCATAAGACCCTGTTTTAGGACTCAAACACATAATTATATAATGAAACAAAAGTTTGTATTTTGGTTCAAAATACTTTTTAAAGATGGTAGCTTGTGAGAGAGTACCTTGATAACCACATTCAGTCATGGTTAGGTGGATTGCCGAGTTTTCAAACTTTTCAGGGGCATTCACATCATTCAACCCCAGTCTGTTTGCAAGTGTGGCCGGTGTTATGGCCATTTGTCTCCCTTTAATTGTTGAGTTGAGAGAGATAACATCATTGTCCACCATCACTGTCTCAGTGTTAGCCCAGAACTCATTGAGAGTTTCAGGATGTATTGGTGGGTCTATTGTGAGAGTGGTGAAATATTGGGATTTGACGACGAGATCAATGATCTCATCGTATTGGGACCAGCCTTCTTGTTTTTCTAAGTAGGCTCTGAGATTGTGTCCCTGTTTAAGAACTAAAGCCATGTGGTTTGTGTGTGTATGAATCGAACAGTGTTTTTGCAGGTTCAGGGTTTGAGAGCTTTCTTAAGAGAGAAGGAGGGAATTTTTGTTTTTGAATGGATAAGTGTTGATAAAGGTATTTATCAGAAGTTTTAAACCGCCTAGAACTTCTTTATTCGAAGTTTTAAACCGCCTAGGTCAAACTTCTGATGTGGGAAAAGTCTGATTTGCCCCCTTTTGACTAAACTGCTGATGAAGAATTATTTTCATCAGTAGTTCCCACTTTCTCTTCAGCATTTTTGAACAGCTGATGAGAAATACTTTATAAATACTTTATTCATAACTTCTGAAGGTTGTTTTATCAGGAGTTAATCACTTTTCAGAAAATATCCCCATACTGATGTTTTGTTCATCAGTAGTTTCTCTCTTGTTTGTTTTTTAGAAGTTTTTCAATTTTTGAAAACAGATGTAAGTGAAAAATAAAAAATTTGTGCAGAAAAGTAAAGAGAAACACTTACAAATTTAGCATCCCTAGCATGGATACTAACTTCTGAAATGTTGATGTGTCAAGGGGTTTAGTGAATATGTCAACTATTTGATTAGCTGTTGCTACATGTTTCACTTCAATCTTGCCCTTTTCATAGCAATCTCTTATGAAATGATACCTGATTTTAATGTGTTTAGTCTTTGAAAACTGAACAGGATTTTGAATGATGCTAATGGCAGATTTGCTGTCTACAAGCAATGGTGTCTTGGTCTCTTTGATTCCATAATCAAGAAGTTGATATTGGAGCCATTGTATCTGTGATGTACAACTTGCAGCTGCAATGTATTCAGCTTCAGCAGTTGAAGTTGCAACAGATGTTTGTTTCTTTGATTGCCAGGACACTAGACAGTTTCCCAAGAATTGACAACCACCAGATGTTGATTTTCTTGACATTTTACACCCTGCATAGTCACTATCTGAAAAAGCTGATAACTTGGTATTGCTTGAAGCAGGATACCAAATTCCAAGAGTTGGAGTTCCTTTCAGATATCTGAAGATTCTTTTGACTGCAATGAGGTGTGATTCCCTAGGAGCTGATTGATATCTAGCACAGACACATGTTGAAAACATAATATCTGGTCTAGAAGCAGTTAGATATAAAAGGGAACCTATCATACATCTATACATGGTTTGATCAACCTGTTTTCCTTGATCATCTGGTTCAACTTGTGTGGTTGGTGTCATGGGAGTGGAACATGATTTACAGTCTTGTAAAGAAAATTTGTTTAATAATTCTTTAACATATTTTGATTGATGTATAAAAGTTCCATTTGATTGTTGTTTAGTCTGCAGTCCCAGAAAGTACTGCAGTTCTCCCATTGTACTCATCTCAAATTTTGATTGCATGAGTTTCTTAAATTCATCACAAAATTTTGTGTTTGTTGAACCAAAAATGATATCATCAACATATATTTGAACAAGTAAGACATGATTTCCAACATGTTTTATGAAAAGAGTTTTATCAATGGCACCTCTTGTGAAGTTATTTTTGAGTAAAAAGGTTGAAAGTGTGTCATACCAGGCTCTTGGAGCCTGTTTGAGCCCATAAAGAGCTTTGTCTAGTTTGTACACCCACTCAGGATGAGAAGGATCCTCAAACCCAGGTGGCTGACAAACATACACTTCCTCTTTTATCTTTCCATACAAAAATGCACTCTTAACATCCATTTGATAAACTTTTATTTTGTTGGAAATGGCATAGGCCAGAAATAACCTGATGGCTTCAAGCCTTGCAACTGGAGCAAAGGTTTCATCATAGTCAATTCCTTATTCTTGAGAGTAACCTTGTACTACCAGTCTTGCCTTGTTCTTTATTATAATACCAGCTTCATCTTGTTTGTTCCTGAAAACCCATCTTGTGCCAATTGGTTGCTTGTTTGGTGGTAAGGGACAGATTTCCCAAACCTGTTGCTTGTTGAATTGAAACAATTCATCTTGCATTGCTTGCACCCAATTGTTGTCTTTGAGGGCTTCCTGGTACTTCTTTGGTTCCAACTGTGAAATAAATGCTGAGAAGAGACAAAAGTTGGAAAGCTGGTTTCTTGTAAGAACACCTGATGCAATATCACCCATGATTTGATCAAGTGGATGGTCTTTGTGTTCGATTAGTTGTTGTAAACCACTGACAGGTGTTGGTGGCTCATGTTCTTCAAACAAACTACTGAGGTCTATTATATCTGGTTCAGCAGTTTCAATGTCTTTAGTAGTAGCAGGTGCTGAAGCAGATGTTTGAGTTTGTTCCTCAGTATTTGTTGAATCAAAAGTTTGTGAAACTTCTGATGGTTTTGAAGTTGACTTAATGACTGTTTGAGGAGTCCATGGTGCTGGATCCTCATCATCAAACCTTTGATTACCATAATAAGTAGGTTTGGATGAAGTGACAGTCTTTTCAGGTCCAAAATGGAAGCTGTCAAGGTCAAAAAGTTCAGCAGGATGTGCTGGAATGAGAGTGTGTTTTGACTCATTGAACTTGACATTCAGTGTTTCTTCTACTATCCTGGTTCTTGAGTTAAAAACCTTGTAGGCTTTTCTAGTTGAAGAATAACCAAGAAAGTAACCTGAATCAACTTTGGCAGCAAACTTTGAAATAGATTCCTTAATGTTCAAGATGAAAAATTGACACCCAAAAGCCCTGAAAAAGGAGATAAGGGGCTTCATGCCATGAAGAACTTCATAGGCAGTCTTTGAATGTCTCTTGACAATAAGGACTCTATTTTGAACATAGCATGATGTGTTAACTGCTTCTGCCCAAAAGTATAATGGTAGGCCAGAATCAGCTAACATTGTTCTTGCTCCTTCTATTAAAGTTCTGTTCTTCCTTTCTACCACACCATTTTGTTCATGAGTTCTGGGAACACTGAATTGTCTAATAATCCCTTTAGACAAACAGAATTCATCCAGAGTTTTGTTCCTGAACTCTGTACCATTATCACTTCTAATGGTTTTGACAGGTAGAGAGTATTGCTTCTCTACTTGTAGAATGAAGAACTTGATGATTTCAGCAGCCTCATCCTTGGAAAATAAGAAGAATACCCATGTAAATCTTGAGTAGTCATCAATGATGACTAAGCAGTACTTCTTTTTACCAAGGCTCATGATTTTTACAGGCCCAAATAAGTCCATATGGAGTAGTTGAAGACATGCAGTTGTTTTTTATTCTTCAATAGACTTATAGGAGGACTTATGCTGTTTTCCCTTTAAACAGGATACACAGTGTTCTTCACACTGGTATACTTTTAAGGGTAGACCTCTGACCAAGCCCATTTTTGTGACTTTATTTATGGTTTTAAAGTTCACATGGCCAAGTCTCCTGTGGCAGAGATCAGTTTCTGAAGTTGATGCCTTTGAGAAGAAACAGGCAGTGTTGTTCAGTACTTTGTCTTTTTCAATGTCCACTGCATAGACATTGCCACATCTTTTGGCTATTAACAAAGTGTGATCTTCAATGATCTTCTCTATCAACTTCTGGCCTTCTGGTGATATGATCTTGCATGTTGTCTTTGTGAAAAAGGAAGAATATCCTTTATCACACATTTGTGACACACTCAGCAAGTTGTACTCAAGGTTTTCAACCAGATTGACCTTGTCAAACTGTATTTTGCCAGAGGTGACATTGCCATGTCCTAGCACATATCCCTTAGCATTGTTCCCAAAGGATACAGATCCATCTCTTTGACTGATAAAATTATTTATCAGGTATCTGCATCCTGTCATGTGCATTGAGCCTCCACTGTCTACATACCAAATGCTATTTAAGCCTCTGGAAACTCTCTGCACAAGATAGCAAATCAGTTAGATTTAGGAACCCAAGCCAGTTTGGCTTTGGGTTTGCTCTTGAGAACATTTACAGTTTGTTCTTGACCAAGTTGAGAAATCCATGTCTTTTTGGCAATGGATTTTTCATTAAGAACAATGGTGGTATCCTTTTGAGGACCACCATCAACTTTGGTCATCAGTAGTTGTACCAAGTTTATGAGATCTTTAATCTCAGCAGTTTGTGAAACTGCTGAAGATTCAGGTCTAACTACTGAAAGAGAATTTTGAGAAAAAGATCTTTGTTGAGATTTTGTCTTTTTCTGAGAAAAGGTGTTTACTGGTTGTTGTTTCTTGGGAGAAAAAGTTTTTACAAAATCATTTTTGATTTGTTTTCCCACAACCAGTTGTTGATTTTTCTTGTTGAACTGAATACCTTTTCTATATCTGCAAAATTCTGTTGTGTGGTTGAACAGACCACAGATTTCACATTCTTTTTCTTTTCTTTCAAAGACAAGTTTCTGACTGTATTGATTGGTTTTAGGTCATCAGTAGTTTTCAGGTTCTCAACTCCTGATGTAGTTGAAACTACTGATGGCTTAAAGTCAGTATTAATCAGTACTTCTGAAGAACTTTCTTTGTGTGTTTTTAGAAAGTTCTCATGGAAAGATGTGCATTCTTCCTCTTCAGAAGTTTCACCTGAAACAATTTTTCTCCCGTCTTCAGTAGTTTTGGGGGAAAAATATGTTGGTGTTTCAGTGTGATTGTACCCCATGCCAAACCTAACATTTGAAGCACTTTGTTTGTTTAGCAATAATTAGTACCACTTACAAGATTCAACCCATTTCTCACATGTGACCTTGGTGTCAGCAAGCTCTTGTCTGACATTTCCTAGGTCATTTATCATGATTTTAATTTGTGCTTGGGTTTCAATAGCAGTGTTAGTTAATTTAGAAACTTCTTTTGTTTTTGCAGAAAGTTTTCTTTCTAAATCACATTTCATCTGAGTGAATTTTCTCTCAGAGTCATTTGCTTTTCCTTGTAAGTGCACATTAGTCTCTCTTATGAGAGCAAAAGATTCTTTGCAAGAATTTGAACACAGTTTTGTCAAAGATTCTTTTGATACCTGTGACAAGGCAGATTTTGAGGTGCATCCCTCAAATTCCATTAAGGCAAAGTTCTTTCTGCCGTTGTCAGGCTCTCCCCAGTTGATGTCAAACATCTTGTTGTCTGCATCAGGATTACACTCTATGGTGTCAAAAGGAAGACTGCTCCAGTCAACATACCCTGAAGTAAATAAACTTTGTTGAGAGGGTTGCTGATGCTGTGGAGGTTGTTGAGCAGCTGGAAAGGGAGGGATTGATTGTTGGCTCTGCATCTGTTGAGCAGGCATCTGTACATATTGTACTTGTGGCACATATTGGTGTTGTGGAGCTTGTGCCTGTACAAAATGTGCACTCCCTTGTGTTCCATTATTCCTGTTATAATTGGGGTTAAAATTGTTTCCAGACTGAGATTGGTTAAAGTCAGAGCTTCTACGCTCTCTAGCAAAGTGTCCCAACTTTTGACACTTGTGACATCTAAGTTTAGATTTGTCAAAACCAATTTTTGTTGAACTGTTGAGTCCTGGAAACTTCCTTCCTGGCCTTTTGTAAAATTTATTTGTTTTTAAACTTAACATGGCCAGTTGGTGCAAAATATCCATTTCTTCTAGGTCATCACTACTGAAATTATTTAAATCATCCATGATAAAACACATGTTATCAGCAGTTTGACCAAAATCATTATTGTCATAACCTGGGAATGATCTTTCAGATGAGATCCCAGCAGTTATGTCAATATGGTCAAAAGATCCAAAACTATTTGAACAAGTTGGTGAGTCTTGTCCCAATAGTGTTGTACTACCTGGTAGATAGTCATTAGCAGTTTTGCCAGAACTTTGTAACTTTTTCTTTTGATCAATTTCTCTTTCAAAAGTAAGTAATCTCCCATGAAGTTTTGTAAGAGTGAGGGAGCTAAAGTCTGGTGAAGATCTTAAGACTATAGAGTATGTTTCTCATTTTTTAGGTAAAGACCTTAAAAATCTATGAAGCATAGATACAGTTGTGTAGGTCTGACCATTTAGTTTTAGCTCAGATATTAATGAGGAGAATCTTTCAAATTGTTGTGTTAAAGTTTCCCCATTAATGTGAGCAAAAGTTTCATATTGTTGAGCCAGGATTTCTTTGGTGTTGGCAATCACCTCTTCAGTTCCTCCAAACTGTTCTTTGAGGCAGTCCCAAAGCTCTTTGGCACTATCACAATGTAATAGGCCAGAGTAGATTTCATTTGGGAGTGCCATTGCCAACATAAAGAAAGCTTTAGCATCAAGCTCAAGTTTTAGGAAATCATCATCTGTATAGTCTTTTGGGTCTTTTGGAATCTCTTCTTTAGTTTCAAGATTAATATTTACTGGTTTATGAGGACCATATATCACAGATTTCCAGCAACCTGTGTTGGTCTGTGATAAGGTATGTGCCATTCTTCTTTGCCAGATGTTATATTCATTTCTTACTAGCATAGCAGGTTTATTGGCAGAACCAGTATTGTGAGGATCCATTTTAAAGAGTATTGATTTGTCAAGTATCTCTTAAAGTGATGGATGTTGATAAAAGTGAGCTTATAATCCTTTATTGAATATCAATAAGAGTCTGTGTCTGATTCTCAATCTGTTAGATTGATATGTGATCAGATAAACCAGTGCTCTGATACCAATTGTTGGATCAATATTGCTCTTTTGTATGAACTTGCTAGTGAACACTTAGGTGTTTAGCAAGTTCTTGATCAGTGATAGCACAGCGGAATGTTATGAGTTTAAAGCTACACTTATCAACAGGAGTTATAACTCCCCCTGGATTGAAAAACTAATAAATGATACGTATTTATTGAGAATCTAAGTATTGAATGAGAATGAAACACTTAGAAAGATTCTCAATAAATATGAAATGGAAATAACAATAATATGTGTTGAAGGATTTCTGTATTAAAATCAATATCTAAAACAGAGGGATGAACCCTTCTATTTATAGACTTTACAAATACATGAACCTTGCCAAAAAGCAAGTTCAGAGACAAGTTGCAACAAGTTGCAGTCTTGGAACTTGTACATAAAGTAAAAGTAATACTAAAGTAATAAACTACTGATACAAAAAGGCGGTGGAAAAGATCTTCACATAAGTACTGATGAATGACAAACTACTGATGAGTAGTTTGTCTTCAGTAGTTCTTCAGTAGAAGTGTCTGGTTTGAACTTCAGAACTTCTGATGACTTTTCTTCTTCAGTACTTGTGGAATTTCTTCTTCAGCAGTTTGATCTTCCTTCTTCAGCAGTTCTATATTTAGAATATTTTGACAGAAGTGAATTAGACTAAGGTTTGCAAAAGTGGTTTCACCAATCCTTTTTGTCCTAACATTTCCGTTAATGATTTATGACCTTAAAGATAAAGATATATGTTGATGTTGTTCCTCTTTGTTTTCATTCATGACATTTAAGATACTAATGTTCTGATATTCTTGTTTTCGTTATGATGTTCTGATGTTCTGATGTTCTTCATGTTTTTGTTTATCAATTATCAGTCATGTTTGGGTGTTATGTTCTCACTGTTCTGCTTATATTCTGTTCATGAGTGTTATATAATATAGCTGTTTTATGAATGTTGTTAAACTGTTAACACTTAACAGTTAACTTCTGAACAGAATGAGCAGCAAAGGGAGGCTGATCCAGATTGGAATGACGGGACTTTAATATCGCTGAAAGCTGTTGGAAAGATTAATCAAGACATCCTAAGTTCATTGGTATAATTACTATGTTTATGTTTATAGTTTAGGAGTCAAATATTAACGGGTCAAATACAGGTCAAAGGGGTAGTTATATACCTGATATAACTATCATTAGACAGTTAAATAACTGCCAATTTCAAGGCAATAAATAGCCTACTGCTATACAGACATTTAACATAATATTAGTGTGTGTTTTATTATGTGTTTCTCTTCTTGTCCCTGTTTCGAGTCCCTACACAGAATCTGTGCATACTATTATCAATTGTTCATCCATATTAATGATCTTACATATGTGAAATATCCTTGGCAACAAAAGCAGCATAGAATAATGAACACAGTGGCAATAAAACATAGCTAATAATGGTGTCTTTGGTTCTATCATGTTTACACTAATGGATAGGATTTATAATAATGTTGGACATATGTTTTGCTTGTTGTTAGTACAATTTCTTTTTATTAATAGTGTTTTTTTTTTGTTGGCCATTTTTTTAGGTCCCTCGTCTTGGTTCTAGTTACGGATTATCTTCAAGTGACGCTGGTGAAAGAGTTGACAAAAGTTGAATTTTTGGTTAAATAGAAATGAGAAGAATCAAGAATGTTTTGGGAAGGAGTTAACAAACCGAAAGATCATTTTGGCTTCTTTTTTTTTTTGTGAACACTTGATATTTTTGAAACTTCTTATGTGTTTGAACATTTTGGGATATATTTTGTAACGAAATTATAATTAAGATATGATATTAAATTTTACATGTTTTCATTTTTAGTTTTATTTTATATCGTATATCAATTATGATATAATGATTTACGGGTAGAAATAGTTCTTTAGTGACATAAATTTGGGCAAGAATAACTTTTCTAATTATGGCACATAAAAACGTGCCACTAAAAGTAGTGTTGATATTTTGTAGTTAATATTGTGGCACACAAAAAGTGTCGCTAAAGATGTTTGTAAAAAATGTGTGGCACACAAAAAAAGTGTCACTGAAAGTTTTAGTGGCACTCGTTGTAGTGGCACTTTTTTTGTATGCCACACATTTCTGCATTGGCATTCAGTGGCACTTTTTTAGCTTTCTGTGGCACTTTCAGTATGCCACTGTATGACATTTTATTTGTAGTGAATGCACAATCACACTTGCACTCACAATCATCAGATGCACCTAGGGATCTGAGAGATTCACAACCTCTTCTTCAGATTTTGTATCTGCAATTACTTCATCAACAATATCATATTCAGTTACCACATCCTCAGATTCAACTTCTTCAACCATAGCCATGAAACAAAAAAAATTTGGTTCATGTTCAGCTTTGGCTACAAGAGCAAAATTTTCATCTGCTAACTCATCTGGTAGACTGCTCCAATCAACAAAGCCTTGTGTGAAGAAACTCTGTTGACTGGTCTCTGCAGGAGCAGGGGGTGGAGCAGCAGTCATTGGCACTTGTGCCTGAGCAACAGGTGTTTGCACATAGTGAATATGAGGAACAGTGGTTTGGACGTACTGGACAGGAACAGTGTTTGAGGACTGTGCAAAATGAGCAGTGTTTTGCACATTTGGTCCATGGGTATTATGGGAAACTTGATAAGTGTTGGTCTGTGGCCTTTGATTTGGATAGGTAATCATAGGTGTACGATGTTGACTCCTACATTCCCTAGAAAAATGACCAAGTCTATGAAATTTATAACACTTAATCTTCGATTTAGTTAACCCACTTTTGACCTGCCAGTCAACCCTGGAAATCTTCTGCTAGTTTTCTTGTAAAAATTGTTAGTTCTTACACTGAGCAGAGCCAATTGGTGCATATTGTTCATTTCTTCCAAATCATCAAGGTCAAAGTACTTTAGGTCATCATACTCAAAAGATATGCTATCAGATGCCTGGATATCACCACCACTTGCTGTAAAAGCATAGTTTGGTGAATAAGAATCAGAGTTAAAACCTGAAGTTATGTCAATGAAATGATCATAAATCTGATCCTTATTGTTACCAGGCAGCTCATCATGACCCAAAAGTGTTGTATTACCAAATACATAATCATCAAACACTTTTCCAGAGTCATGGAGCTTCTTTTTCTGGTTAAGCTCTCTCTTATAGGTCAAGAGCTTACCATGAAGCAGGGTTAGTGATAGGTTCTTAAATCCAATTGAGTTTCTCATAACTATAGCAATAGTGTCCCATTTGTCTGGTAATGATCTTAAAAACCTATGGTTCAAAGTTGAATTTGGGTAAGCTAGACCAACCAGTTTTAGTTCACTAATGAGACAGTTAAACCTCTCAAATTGTTGAGTTAATGACTCTCCCTTTACATGACTGAATGTTTCATATTGTTGGTTAAGTGTTTTACGGTTGTTTTCAATAACCTCTTCAGTCCCACCAAATTGTTCTTTCAATGCATCCCACAACTCCTTTGCACTGTTACAGTGTAATAGCCCAGCATAGATATCATTGGGTAGAGCCATGGCCACAATACTAAAGGCCTTGGCATCTAACTCAATTTTTTGAAAATCCTGGTCGGAGTAGTTTTCAACTTTCTTAGGATCTTGAACCTTGGGATCTTCAGTACTCGGAACCATTGGAACATGTGGTCCGAAGATAACCGACTTCCAACACCCAGTGTTCTGTTGAGCTAGAACATGGCTCATCCGACGTTGCCAGATATTGTATTCAGATCTGACAAGCATCGGTGGCTTGTTGTTCGTGCCAGTTTTATGTGGATCGTGATTGATTGAAGCTATTCTCCGATTGTTTCAAAAACAAAGTCTGTTTAAAAACGGTTGAAATGAAAAAAAAACTATTACTCTATTTTCAATCCGACAAACAAACGATATCAATAATTGTGAGCTGATCTGTTTATATTAAATTGATTGGTTAGATCGAATTTAATTGACCAAGCTCTGATACCAATTGTTAGGATCTGAGTTTGGTTGTTTTGATTGTTTAAGTAATAAGAGTAATGAAAGACGTGAATTATAAATGGAAAGTGCAGCGAAATGATAAACTATAAATGAAAACAAAAGAATAAATGTTTTTCAATCGAATTCTTTCATATATCAAATGATTACAACGATTGTACAAGTACTCCCCCTCAGCCTGATCACTCTGTGATTATTTGTCTAAGAGAATGTTTTGAGTGATAAATAGAACAGTACATGCACTGTTCTATTTATAGACAATCTAAACCTCTGATGACCTAGGTTGACATCACCTAAGATAGTGACCTCTAATAGAATAACAACATAAAACATCTGATGATACAAATAACTGTTACATTGGAAAACTCTGAAAGGTAAATAGCTGATGGGAAAACTCTAATGGTCTAGAATCATCTGTTGGAGCCTAAGTGCTGTTGGCTCCAACAGACCTTTAGTCTTCAGTACTTTGATCAGCAGTTGTTCTTCATTAGACCTTTGATCAGCAGTTGTTCTCTAGCAGTTGTTATCTATCAGACCTTTGTAACAGCAGTTGTTAGGGTACAGCAGATGTTAGGGTCTACAGTCTTTTGGGAGAAGCAACTTGTAAATGTTGTTATTATTAAGGATCAATTGTGTAGTATATTTTGGCTTTCCAATCATCTGTTTTTCTCCAGGACAGCAGACCCAACAATTTATAAAGTTATAAATCCCATGTGTGACACCATGCATGAACCTACACGTGCTCCTTTCTAGCGACCTGCGAAAACATACTAAGTGTGTCAACATAAAGCTGGTGAGTTAACAGTACGAGTAACAGTTGTAATTTCATCAAGTGTATTAAAAACATCAGTTTTAATCTTGTAAGGAGTAGCTAACCCGCTTAACTAAACAGTGCTTATTGGGAAACATACAGATGTTACAGTGTCTCAGCACTAGGGTCTATCAACACTAGTAAGAAAAAGTGGTTAGAAGTTCAAGCCCGTGACCCAAGCACCTCAGGCATGAAGTCGCTGCACAACCTAATAGCGCTACTAACTAATAGCGCTACTAACTAATACCCCGTTCGCCTCCAGCGATTAACCCAATAAAACAGTAAGGACTTTCAAGATAGAGTGTTTAGTTCACAAGGGATAGTTAAAGTACAAAACTGATAAAAGTGTGATCCACATAGGGAATCAAAAAACCGACCCACACAAGGAGTCATAGCATCCCAAACCTGGGATGTAAAAGTAGTCCCAACTGGACTAGAAAAGTTTTATTTAATTCTGTCTTAACCAGAGACACCTGCTTTTGCGAGAAGTAGTGAAACTCACCTTAGGTAGCGTGCTAAAAATAAACCGCAAGGATAGCAAACGTGGAAGACTACTCGCCTACCGATAACCTATCGAACACAAAGTTGCAAGTGTTTGAGTGTGATTACACATGTGATTATCCTAACCCATGTAATCTACAATGACCTATGTGACATTCCATGAAATTGTACTTGACACAATTAAAGCATGCAAAACCCGTCATTCGTTGGTGATTAGTATATGATGCAACATGTTAAAACTTTTAACACAACTAGTTCTCATCACACATTACATAAAATCAACCTATAATGTCATCTACATCATATAAAAAACATGTACACATGTTCTCATATAGAATTTCACAACTTACAACTCGATAACACACCCAAATCATCACATAAACAACATCTCTCAAACCTGCGTTTTCTGGATAGATTTTAGGTTACGGAAATCAAGTTTTATAAAATACCAAATCAACTCCTCAAGTCTCCAAAATTTTACAGAGACTTCCCATAAGTTTATATGTGACTCTACTATTTTTATTTCATGTCGAAAGCACATCAAGATTTTATGAAAAATAATTTAGTCCAGCCTCCTCAGAAAAAGCATGCTGTTGACAGCAGCTTACATAAAAATTCATTAAAAATCATAGACTCGTCCAAACGGGATGAATCCAATTGGAAAAGATTTAATATTCATAGACTCAACTTCTATCCAAATTTCACGATCAACGGATTGGTAAAACTCAAGTTAAAGCCCTTTAAAGTTGGTCTATTTTTCACATCCGAAAATCTAATTATACCTTTAAACTTATAAAATATGAATACATATCAAAACAAGTCCAAAACACATGATTTTGGACTTTTTGAAAAGCTAACATCATAAATCATGTTCTAGTATTAGAAAACAATCAGATTAAACATGTTAATCACCGTATAACAGCCCTACAAGTTGCTATAACAAATCTGCCAGAAATCAGAATTCTCATAACATGATTCTCATAAACCCTAATCAATCTCAATAACTCATAATCATATAATAAACTCGTATTAACACGATTCAATCCATATTTTTATTTTTAAACCCATGTATTTACGTACCAAATACCCTAGATATGATTACTATCAACAATATTCATCAACATTCATAACAAACATCCAAGACATCTTACTAACCATGATTTGCGATTTTTATATAGGTAGTTTTTAGGGTTTTTAAACTTTTCAAGTATTATGATTTATCATACAATACATAAAACATATACCTTGCAATGCTAGAATCCTTGAACCTTAAGATTGCACCCGAAATAACTTGGATTAGTGATGAAATTGGATGAAAGATTGAAAGTGAAGGTGATGGTTGTGTGTTGCTTGTTCACGGCGCAAAACACAAGTAGGGTTTGTGTTTTTTTTTTATAAATAATACACCAAGGGTTTAGTTATGGGCCAAGGTTTCGGGTTCTAGGGATTTTTATCTGATAAGTGAGACCGTTAACAGTATCTAGCTCCCAAGACTAGTCCCGTCAATATTAATCATAACAAATCTTATAAAACTACTGTTTTATCAATTCATTATTATGTCTGTCATAAATATATATATATCTCGCAGAGTTTACGTACAAGTTAACTAACACGCAGTAGTTCACAAAAACATGCAATTCACATACATGTGTTACTTCACATTCATCAATACTCACTTGTTCAAATAATCATGCATGCCTAATAAATCACCAACGTTCGGGATACAGGACTCGCGTGTGTGTCAAGATAAGGATTTTCCTAACTATAACGTACGTTAATGTCACCTAACATATGTTATTGTTACATAACATCCTGAAAGACCTGTTCAACTAACCCTAGCTAAGTGTTGAACCACGTATGATCATGGAAATTAACTAGAATTCAGTAAAAGAGTTAACTTGAAAATACGGGGTATCACATCATCCCCAAGTTGAAAAGAATTTCGTCCCGAAATTCAGCAAGTAAACAGTAAAGTTGGTGCGCTTGGTTACTGGATGTCACATCATCCCCAAGTTGAAAGGAATTTCGCCCCGAAATTCACTTTGATTGAGTTGCTTTACGTTTAGAGTTCGGTCTATGTACAATTTCAGGTTCTGTAAAAAGATGTGGATATTTGACTCACATTTGGTCCTTGCGTTCCCACGTACATTCTGGTCCTAGACGAGAATTCCACCGTACCTTAACAATAGGTATAGTGCTTTGTCAGAGTTTCTTAACGCCTTGCTCAAGAATTTCTACTAGTTCCTCCACGAACCTCAACTGGTCATCCACTTGGATTTCTTCCGGTGGAACCACCAATGTTGTGTCAGACAGGCATTTCTAAAGGTTTGATACATGGAATACGTTATGCACTCCATTAAGTTCGTCAGGTAAGTTCAACCTATAAGCCACCGGACCAATTCTTTCCACAATTTCGAATGGTCCAACATACCGCGGGTTTAATGTAACACCCCATAACCATTCGTTCGCCTAACTACGCCATTAGGCGTGATTAGCAAAATATTAACACGAAACTTAGAGAATAGAAGATGGGTTTTATTCTAATATGGAAATAACCTAGTTAATAATATTATGTTTATAAATGAATAAAAGGTGTTTGAAACTAGCTTATTACAACACCCCAAAATTTTGTGTCGCCTAAATACGCCATTAGGCGTAATTAAGTAACAAAACGAATTTAATGGTGGGTGTTTTAATCAACGGATAAAAAAAATAGGCTAAAACTTAACGATAGCGACCAACCTAGATAGTGATGTTATCTATTAAACATGGAAATTTAAACTTGAGGGGCCAATATGGTCAAGTTGATAAACTTGATTTAATATAGAACACACATATGTATGTGTGGATCGACATTTTCATCAGGAGATGAAATATCCACACATAAAACACACATACACTTCTCTAAACCTCAATTGAGCATGAATAAAAGGCAATTGAAGATCAAATTCGAGTGCATGAAGTGCAAATCCATCATCTAGTTCCTAACAAACCCTAAGGTAACCTCCAAATTAAGTCTTGATGCTAAATTGGGGGTTTATGTGAATGATAAAAATCTAGGGTTTTGATAAAAACGTGGAATTGATGGTTAATATGGGTTACCCTAGTCTTGGGAAGCCTTAAACATGTATAATCCGGTTACAAATCACACTTAATATGTGTATTTGATTTTGATCATATGGTTATGTTAATGTGTAGAATTTGGGGTTTAACCTTTAGGTTGAATCCACTCATATCTAGTAACCTTTTGTGACTCTTAGAAGTTGCATGAGAAATTTAGGTAAAAAGGGCTTAAATAACATGTTATGATGTTAATTGGACAATCGGTTATGCTTTGGTTAAACTTAGAATGTTGAAAACTAAGTATATTGGTGGATGCACACCAAGTGTTTGATGAAATGCCTAGGTGAGTTAATCTAAACTAGACATGTAAGAAAATGGCTATGGATTTAGCTAAAAATGATAATGAATACATGATGTTATGGATAGTGAACAAAATTCCATATTATGTATTCTAATAAACAAGTTTGACTCATCCCCAAGTTAGGTACAACAAAGAGGAAGCAAACGGGTCAAATGGATGCAAGGTGAATACATATGGAAACAAGAATGGATGCGAGGTAAGTTTTACTTACACTAGTAGTCTATAACATGGATTAATGTCGTATATATTGGTTATAAATCGCATGTATGTATTAGAGGTAAACCCCGAGGGGTGAAATGTATTAAATGAGTTGCATCACATGAACTCATAACAAACAAGGTTTATGACATATATTTGAAACAATGAGTTGTGACCGAATGGTGAAATTCATCAAACGGGTCAATCAATAATGAGATGTAAAAAATGATGTTTTAATCCAAATGGAATCAATTGAATGAAATTGTTAAGCATGATGTTAAATGGGTCAAGTTGTATCACTTGAACCATATGTAAAAACTTGTGTAATATAGTATCTTGAACTATGGGTCTAAACGGATCAAATGGTGAAGTCCTCACCATTTGAGTCCAACACTTGATGCTTGTATTCCAAGCATTAAGATTTATGAGGTTAAATGGATCAAATGGCAAGGATTTACCATTTGAGTTCTGAGAAAATAATATGAGTTGGAAAGCACACAGGTACATGCACTTGCGCATACACGCTTGATGCTAAGAATCATGGATGCTAAGCACAAGTTATGGATATGGTCAAGTCCACCTGGTAAGACTGTAGCTAATTAAACGCATTCGGGCAAGGCAACAAGAGTGCAAAAACTACCCACATGAAGCGTGGGTGCAAATCTAGTAAGTTATTTCCCTAACTATGTCTAATGCGCGCAAACGCGCTTAGAATCTACTAAACAAGTGAAAACTTGAGAAAGGATGAAACTCTAAGTCCGGAAGGACTTAGAGGTTTTTAAACAAGTCATTGAGTCAAAAACATTGGATTTCAAACAAGAAGTTTCACCACGAATGACTAAATCGAAAGATTTGACCATGAGGGGCATTTTGGGGATTTAAAGGATTAATAAAGGTTGATTCTAAGAAACTAAGTCATAATGAAACAAATCGGACAAACGCTTTTGTTGATCAAGTGTCTAATGACTTGACAACTCAAACGCTATGCAATTTAAGTAGTCAAAAGTGTCTTGTTTGATTCAAGGCCTGAACGGGTCGATTTGGGGGAAAATCGACATAAACACTTAAAACTATGAACCGGGTCATAACATCATGAACCGAACTATAATTTCAGTCAAACAAAGGTTTATTTAGTCGGCAAGTCAATACTTAGGCTTCGGGAATCATCAAATGCGGTTGCGACATGATTCCCATGCTTAAAAATCACCAAATTCACATCAGAAGCTGTGAGCGGCCGCTCACAGAGACCGCGCGGCCGCTCACAGAGAACAGCATGACGGCACGATCTTTAAAATTGCATATAAAATCGTAGAAAAATCGTTAGAAGGTGTTCTTTATATGCCTGGAAAGCTCTCGGAGCGTAGAATAATTCTTATTTGAAAGTCGAAGTCGGATTTTGGGTTTTAGAAGGGGTAAAAGCGATCCGAACAGCTGCTGCGCAAAAGTTGCAGCAGTTTGTTCTCCTGATAAAGGGTCATTTGGCCTGGTTCGTTCCGTATCAATGTGTAACGACTACCGTACTAGTTCAAATGTATCATTGACAACTCACTAACCATTCTTTGTGTAATGGTGCTAGGTAAACAAGTGAAGGAAGTCCCGGAGCAAGGATCAAGTCGCAATAAGAGCCGAACACACCCGATCACTCATCAAGCTTCCGCATTAGAATCTAAGGAACTCCCGTTAAAACGCAACATCTTAGAGTATGTTTTAACTATTAAAATGTAAAAAAAAATTGTGTGAATCAAACGTGTATTTGATCTTAATGGGTTGACTTATTATAAATTTCAAAGTTTTAATCGGGAGTGGTTTAAATAAGGTCCAAACCCGTATGATTTGGGCGTTGATCGCGTGATTACGTGTTAGGGTCTTACATTTAACTTTCCTCATTTCCCGAAACGAATCACGCCCTTCCAAGGCGACACTTTCGATAGTACCTTGTCCCCAACTTGGAACTCTAAGTGTTTTCGGCGCTTATCAGCGTAACTTTTCTGCCTATCACGAGCTGCGGCCATACGGTTTCTGATTTGGATAATCTTTTCAGACGTTTCATGCACGAGCTCAGGGCCCATCAGCTGGCTATCCCCAACTTCAGCCCAACAAATTGGTGATCTACACTTGCGCCCATACAGTGCCTCAAAAGGCGCACACTGTATAGAAGTGTGATAACTGTTGTTGTACGAGAATTCAATCAGGGGCAAATTTTTATCCCAGTTGTTACCAAAATCCACCATGCATGCTCGTAGTAGATCTTCTAACGTCTGGATGGTGCGTTCACTCTGACCATCTGTTTGAGGGTGATAAGCCGTGCTCATATCTAAGCGAGTGCCCAACGCTTTGTGAAGGGTAGTCCAGAGACGGGAAGTGAATCGAGCATCACGGTCAGATATGATCGAAGTAGGTACCCCATGCCTAGAAACAACTTCCTTGATGTAAAGGGTAGCTAAACGTTCCAGTGTACCTGTCTCCTTGATTGCCAAGAAATGGGCTGATTTCGTTAAGCGGTCAACAATGACCCAAATCTTGTCATGACCACCAGATGCCTTAAAAAGTTTAGAGATAAAATCCATGGAAATTCCATCCCATTTTCACATAGGGATTTCTGGTTGCTGGAGTAGGCCCGAAGGTTTTTGATATTCGATCTTGACCTTAGCACAAGTTAAGCACTTACTAACATAAGTTGCTATTCCGGCTTTCATATTCGGCCACCAGTAGAGAGTTTTAACGTCATCGTACATTTTATCTGAGCCAGGATGTACCGAATAACAAGAGGTATGCGCTTCATCAAGCACTAGCTGTCTGACATCCCCAAAATGTGGGATCCAAATCCGATTCATAAAGTATTGAAGTCCATCCGATTTTAACTCCAAGTGTTTATCGGCACCATGCAACGTTTTGAGTCCTATATTCTCCTCCCTCAAATGTAACACCCCAACCGATGGCGGAAACATCGGGGTGCCACGTAATGACGATTGTTCAAAAGCACATGGCACTAATTAAAGTTTGAAATGTAATAAATAACCAAATTAAATGTGGTACAATACGAAAAGGAAATACAAATTCTTCAAAAACCAAATAGCATAAAAAGTGCAAATTATTATTCTAAGTCCAATGCCTTAAGTGATCTTCAATCAAGCGTTTCCTGAAAACATGCCAAAGTAATATTTGTCAACATAAAATATGTTGGTGAGCAAGCCTAGGATTTTGTACATACAATAAGTTTGTAAAACGTACAATTCAAGTGTCAATATTATCAAGGCATTCATGTAAAACACGTAAGTAACATACGGGACAAAATCAAGCCTAAAGTTGACAAAGAGTCCCTAACACAAGTTAGGTCTAGTATGCATCTAACGATGACAAAGGGCCTCCCCTCGAAAGGGTAAATCAAACAAGGTGGGTTGTAAGTCCAATAGAGCTATCCATCGTTACTGTCGGCTAGCTAAGTTAATGATTTTGCATAAAGTTTGTAAGTACTACGCTTATGTCTAACACAAAGCACAAGAATAATCATGAACACGTATATGAATCGTATATGTAAAGAAAAGATGTTTAAGCGTATGTGAATGTGTAAGTTTGCATAAGGTGCATGCTTCACCCCAAAAGTGAGAAAACTAAAAAGGGTAGGTATTACTCACCTATAGCTAAGCAAAAAGTATCCAAGCTGTGATGCGATGATGGCAAGGAGATTCCCGAAGAAATCAACCTAAAGGATACGAACAAGTCTAAGTATGTACGATCTTAAAAGTCTAGGGTTTCTAGGATAGGCACTTGGGGTTTCTATTTTAATTGGGATATTAGGTTTTTGATAAGTAATTTAAATTAAATAATACAATGCATTTAAATAAGAATTAAATGTAAGAATTAACGAAATACCATAATAATGAAATAAATACAGGTTCATAAAATCATAATTTTTCTGAAAAAAATAAACAAATTCATAATTCCGAAAATTATTAAATGGTATTTTTTTATGGCTTAAAAAACGCCAAGAATGTAATAAATACGACTTTAAATGATAAAAATATATGAATATAACATTTTTATAGGAAATAAAAGCAGACGATTTAAAAGGTTGAAAAATAATTTTATAAATTATTTTCTGTTTTATTTTTAATTAAAACATATTATTTAGTTAAAAACAATGAATTAATTGATTTAAATGAATAAAAATATTTAAACATGAGCTTTTAGGTTTTAAAATTTATAACAGTGATCCACATGATTAAAGAGATCTATACAAAAATTTTGGTGTTAAAATGAATTTATTATGAATTAGTTATGACTAAATGAAAAAAAAATGAATTAAAAATAATAAATAAATGATTTTCGGAATTTAAAAATTAAAATAATAAATTTTAAGATTTATAAAAGTTTTTTAGAAAGTTATAGATTTTTTTGATAAGTTTTGATATAAAAAAATATTAAAAAAATAAAGCTTTAATAAGAAAACAAAAGAAGCAAAAAAAAAAAAAAAAAAAAAAAAGTGTGGCTCACAAGACTTGAACCTGAGATCAAGGGCTGGTCTAAGCCTTATCACACCCTGAGATCGGTTTTATAACAGAAGAAAATTTTAGTTAAACATTGTTTCAGATTGATCCTAATTCCCAATTATTATACATAAACCCTAGCTAGCTTCTATCCAACCCAATTAAATTCGATTAAGAACAAGATAAGACGAAAACAGTTAGGGCTTTTAACAAGCATACATAGACGAACAAGAGGGTATGTTTAATTTGCACCTAATGGTTGCGTGGCTTCAAGAAAAGAAGAAAAAGGATCCGAGGAAGAATGCTTCAAACCGTGAGTTTAGAGAGCGATTTTGTTCGATTAAAGGAGAGGGATTGTAGGCGAGTTGGGTCTGAACGCAATGGTGTCACGAATTTATAATATTATCGCTGATATGGAATGTTTTGAATGTGATTTGATTTGGTTTTAATGGGTTTTAAAAAAAAATTGATTGCTATAAAATTACCCAAAAATTAGATGGAATTAACGCGTTATTGAAGTGTATAAGGTAAGTATGCCGATTTCGTTCGTATTAATGTAAGAATTTCTCCAAATCGTTACCATATAGAGCCACGAAAACTGTCGGTAGATGCATCTAGAACCCGGGTCAGGTCATGGTACTGCTGGGTGAGGAACTGCAGCTACATCAAATCAAGTGAAATTAAAGATGGGCCTGGGTTGTCGTTGGTTATGAAGGAGTCCACCAAATAAAAAAATAAATAAATGAAATGAAATGAATGCAACTTTATGTTGCTGCGTCGTTTGTTCCAAAAGTCCACAAAGGACAAAACACTAAAGCAAGTTTCAAATTATTTCATTCATTCATTCGTAGCTTTTTTTTTTAAATTACCATTATGTATAAAAAAGGATATAAAATATATATATGTGTATATGACAAGGTACTAAATAGATGGATTTCTAAGTTAATCAAGTTTAATAAATCTCGTTTATAACATAGGTTTCTAAATAAAATTAAGGGTATATGATTCGAAATACTTAGGATTTAATACAATGACGATAGATTACAAATAAATAGAACGGATAAAACTGAACTCATAACTTTTATTAATTTTGTGAAAAACGATAAAATAAAAAAATGAAATAATTGCGATGATACAGTCTCCCCTACTTTAGAGAATTGCGTCCCGAAATTCCTTTAAGAGGAGGCTTCTGGAAAGAGGTGAGGATATTTTGTCTTCATCTAGTCATCACGTTCTCAAGTAAACTCTGGGCCACGTTTAGATTCCCAACGAACCTTGACAATAGGAATACGACTACGCTTGAGAGTCTTGACTTCCCAATCCATAATCTCCACAGGTTTCTCAATGAAGTGCATCGAGTCATCAACTTGAATGTCTTCGAGAGGTATGTGAAGGTTTTCCTCTGCTAGGCATTTCTTAAGATTCGAAACATGAAACGTTGGATGAACATTACAAAGTTCTTGCGGTAGATCAAGTTGGTAGGCCACCTTTCCGATCCTCTCAAGGATCTTAAAAGGACCCACATAACGTGGTGCTAGTTTTCCCTTCTTCCCGAACCGAAACATCCCTTTCCAAGGAGACACCTTGAGAAGTACTAGATCCCCAACTTGGAATTCTAGGGGCTTACGCGTTTGATCAGCATAGCTCTTTTGCCGACTTCTAGCGACCTTAAGGTTATCACGAATACGAAGGATCTTGTCGGTCGTATCTTGAATCAATTCGGGTCTAGTGATTTGTGTTTCACCAACCTCGTTCCAATACACGGGAGAACGACACTTGCGACCATATAAAGCTTCAAAGGGGGGCCATATTAATGCTGGCATGATAACTGTTGTTGTAAGAAAACTCAATCAAAGGCAGGTGTGAATCTAAATTGCCACCGAAATCGATGACACAAGCTCTAAGCATATCCTCTAGTGTTTGGATGGTTCTTTCGGTTTGCCCATCAGTTTGTGGATGATACGCAGTGCTGAGATTCAGTTGAGTACCCAAAGCAGATTGAAGAGATTGTCAAAAACGGGAAGTGAAACGACTATCACGATCAGAAATGATGCTCAAAGGAACCCCGTGACGACTTACGATCTCGTCAATGTAGATCCTAGCCAGTTTTTCAACTAGATAAGTCTCACAAATGGATAAGAAGTGAGCTGATTTAGTCAAACGATCAACAATCACCCAAATACTGTCGTGTCCCCGAGTAGTGCGTGGAAGTTTAGTGATGAAGTCCATAGCTATGTTCTCCCACTTCCACACAGGAATTTCTGGTTGAACGAGTAAAACCCGAAGGACGTTGGTGTTCAGCTTTCACTTTAGCGCAGGTGAGACATTTAGCCACATAAAGAGAAATGTCCTTTTTCATGTCGGGCCACCAATACATGATACGCAAGTCCTTATACATTTTATCTGCACCAGGATGAATTGAATAACGTGACTTATGAGCCTCATCCAAGAGAAAAGCCCGAAGGTTTTCACGATCAGGAATCCAAAGACGATTAAGATAGTAGAGTAAACCATTTGGCTTGGTTTCCAATTTGAGTTTAGCACCACAAGACATTTCTTCATACATGTTGCCTTCAGTGACTGAAACATGTTGAGCTTCATATATGAGAATTTGAAAGTCGGATCGGATTTGAGCACAATAAAGGGTGACATGATCCTTACGACTAAGAGCATCGGCCACAACATTCGCTTTGCCATGATGATAGCGAATCTCGCAGTCGTAGTCGTTTAACAACTCTACCCAACGACGTTGACGCATATTAAGTTCCTTCTGGTTGAAGATGTGTTGAAGGCTTTTGTGGTCAGTGTATACCACACATTTGGTACCATAAAGATAGTGCCTCCAGATCTTCAATGCGAAAACAACTACACCAAGTTCAAGGTCATGAGTCATGTAGTTCTTCTCATGAACTTTTAGTTGCCTTGATGCGTAAGCTATAACCTTGCCTCGTTGCATGAGGACACAACCAAGACCTTGATTAGAGGCATCACAGTAGAAAATAAAATCAACATTACCATCAGGAAGTGTGAGGATAGGAGCATCACAGAGTTTCTGTTTAAGGGTTTGAAAGGCTTCCTCTTGCTCCGGGCCCCACACATAAGGTTTATCCTTTTGAGTCAAAGAAGTGAGGGGTACAACAATTTTGGAAAAGTTTGAGATGAAACGACGATAATAACCAGCCAATCCAAGGAATGAACGAACCTCAGTAGGGGATTTAGGTGCGACCCAATTTTTGACGGCTTCAATCTTGGCTGGATCCATGTGAATACTCTTTTCATTGCTAATGTGCCCAAGGAATTTAACTTGCTTAAGCCAAAATTCACACTTAGAGAATTTGGCATACAGTTGCTCATCCTTTAATAAGCCCATAATAAGTCGAAGGTGCTTTTCGTGGTCAGATTTGTACTTCGAATAAATAAGAATGTCGTCAATGAAGACGATCACGAATCTGTCTAGGTATGGGTTACACACGCGATTCATAAGATCCATAAAAACCGCGGGTGCATTAGTTAAACCAAAAGGCATCACCATGAATTCATAATGGCCATACCTAGTACGAAAGGCAGTCATGGGAATATCGTCTTCATGAACACGAAGTTTATGATAACCTGAATGAAGATAGATCTTGGAGAAACAGGTAGCACCTTGAAGTTGATCAAAAAGGTCATCGATGCGAGGCAAGGGATAACGGTTCTTGACTGTGAGTTTATTAAGCTCACGATAGTCTATGCACATGCGAAAAGATCCATCCTTCTTCTTTACAAATAGGACTGGAGCTCCCCAAGGAGATGAGCCGGGGTGAATAAAACCCTTGTCAGCCAATTCTTGGAGTT
This sequence comes from Ambrosia x helenae, assembly GCA_030844895.1. NCBI lineage: Eukaryota > Viridiplantae > Streptophyta > Magnoliopsida > Asterales > Asteraceae > Ambrosia > Ambrosia x helenae. The sequence goes on from CM061234.1 coordinate 9,905,685, forward strand.
GGCTGGCAAGTTCTTGCATTTCAGAGGGTGCAAGACGATATGGAGATTTAGCGACAGGTGTAGCACCAGGTACAAGATCAATCTGAAACTTAATGTCATGAATAGGAGGAAGTCTAGGTAATCTTCGGGAAAAACTTCAGGAAAATCACGAATCACAGGGATATCATGTATGCCCTTACCCTTATCCTTCTTTTCCACAACATGGGCTATGAAGGCCACGTACTTTTTTCGTAAATACTTTTGTGCTTGAGTACAAGACATGAGCTTGAGTCCACTTGATGGCTTTTCACCATAGATATGTAATTCATCACCAAAAGAAAGAGGAATACAAATAAACTTCTCAAAGCAAACCACTTCAGCACGATGTGTAGAAAGCCAATAGATGCCTACTATGACATCGAAGCTACCCAGTTGCATGGGTATGAGGTCAATGGGAAAGTTGTGTTCATTAAGGTTAAGTGTGTAATTACGAATAACAAAATCAATGGTAATAGGTTTTCTATCCGCAACTTCAACAGTGAAAGATTTCCCTAACTTAGTCTGAGTACTAGCAAGCAAGGTTTCAAAATCAAATGACACAAAACTTTTGTCTGCACCGGTATCAAAAAGTATTGAAGCATAATGATCATTAACTAAGAATGTACCGTTCACCACGTCATTAGTAGTGTGAGCCACAGTGGCATTGATATTAAAGGCTCGACCACGTGCTACTTGATTTGTTGTTGGATTTGCATTGACTAGCTCAGAGAACCGAGAACGCATGGGGCTAGGATCACCACACTTATAACATGCACGACCACTGGCAACTTGAGGCGGATTCTGAACATCAGGACGCGGATTACCAGGATTAACAACACGACAAGTTGTTGCCAAATGCCCAAACATTCCACAAGTAGTACATTTACGACAAGGATGGTTAGCATGGTGGTGATACTTTCATGTATTGCATAAAGGGATAGTTCCCGTATAACCCTTCTTTTCAGGAGCTTGACCCCTAGGAGCACGAATCACGGTAGTTTGAACAACAGGAGCTTGAACAGCATGAGTTACAACAGCATGATTACTAAGTTTACGTTTCTTATGGTTGAAAGAAGATGTAGCCTTAGTCTCCTTAACTGGCTCAGTAGATTTCTTCGCACCTTTCCTGAATAGAGTACCATTCTTAACATGATTATCTGTGAGGGTAGCAAAAAGACGAATAGCCTCTTCAACAGATTCAGGTTTGCTCCCAATAACAGTGTCTTGAATTTGTGGTGGGAGGCCACCGGTGTATTTCTCGATAGGAAGAGACACAGGAGTGACCATACGAGGCACAAGGAGACTGAGTTCATGAAAACGAGTGGTGTATGCCAAGCTTTCACCACTGTCTTGTTTGAGGACATAAAACTCATCTTCTAGTTTCTTGACTTCGTTTCAAGGATAGAATTCTCGAATCATCAGTTCTTTGACTTCTTCCTATGTTAAAGCCAAAGAAACATCCATACCCCGATTTCTCTTTTCACTATTCCACCAAGTAAGTGCCCTCTTTTGGAAGACACTAGTGGCATAACGAACCCTGAGATTATCTGGACAGTCACTATTGATAAAGGTGCTCTCCATGCTTTCAAACCATTGAAGGAGATCAGTGGCTCCTTCAGAACCTGAGAACTTGGTAGGATTGCAAGAGTTGAAATGTTTAAAGGTGCACTGGGGAGTGCCAGAACCTCTATTGGCAAAGTTACTACTACTCGAATTTTGATTCAACTGATTGACCAAAGTAGGAAGAACAGCGGCCATTTGTTGGGCTATCTTACTTACCATTCTATGACTGGAGTTCCTGTTAGAGTTGAGGTTAAGTTGGCGATGAGCATACATCTAAAAGAGACAAACAAAAGGACATAAGGATTGAATTAGTAAAGATGCATATGCAACATCATGAAATGTAATATGATTATGAATGAATTAAATCATGAAACTCAAGCATAAAGATGAATATGAATCAAAACTCAAGTTAAACAAACGTGTAAAAGGTAAGGTAAAGTCATGTAAAATAAAATAATATGTAACACATTATAACGAAACAATGATTAAATTATTGGATTGTTCCCATTTAGTTATAAACCCAATGGAAACTTTGGCTTTTTAAAGGAATTAAACTCAATAACGGTTCAGAAAGACGTGCTTTAGCCTATAAGTGGACACTCACTCCAGGAGTTCCCAGGTAAGCATAACTGGTCCGTCGGTTGATTTGGATTTATACGATATGCTTGGCCTAGAAATCAATGAAAATAGGCACCATGCCTAAGTGTATGTCTTCAATAAGCTTCCACCTCCTGAAGATGTAGTGAAACTCCAAGTAGATGATGATGGAAATTCTTGGTAGGATAAAGAAATTAGAGAGAAGAAGGAAAGAGAAAAAAGGAGAGAGAGAGAGAGAGAGAGAGAGAGAAAGAGAGAGAGAGAGAGAATAGAGAAAGAGGGTGAAGAGGAAAGGGTCATGAAGGAGAGGGGGAAATAATAGTAAATAGATAGGAGCAAACAATATGGGACATGAGAGGACTCATGTGTAACATCACGTATTTTTTTTATAATTTTCAACTATTTGTTATACCACTATGGTGTATTGGTCATAAAAAAAACAACGATTTTGAATGTTAGTTTTTTTTTACAATAGTTATAATATCCAAACAAAAAGTAATGTTCTTTTTACCAGGGGTTTAATATAATAAAAAAATTAAACTTAAGTAAATAAATATACAAAACCACATTTGGTTTTATAGTCACTAAAAACACAGAATTGTTTCGTTGATATTGATACAAGCAAATTCCATTTTTTTTAAGTAATGGCTACTTGGATGGTAGTCTAATATAGTCAAAGATGATAAATTCTAACATAATAAAAGAAATAATCAATCATGATTAATAATAAACAAATTTTGGACAAACTAAACAATCAAGCCGAAATGCCGACATTTCAGCTCTTGATCTCCTCAAATGCATTCCATAATTAAACCACATTTAGAACTAATTATTAACTTTTAAAAATCCAAACCTTTTCCCTCCCATTTACCCGTCACTTTCCTCATCACCTTCGGCATTTGCGCCGGTAAATCCGAGTTTCGACTTGATACTCAAACAAACAAAGCCGACCATGTCCATCCATCTCCAATCATTCCTAAACTAAACGACGCGTCTTTGACCATAATTAAAACCAAATCAGCGGCACTTACCATCTTGACCAGTCAACATGTTTCCATCTTTGACAACGATTCCGACAATCAAGCAGCGCGAGATAACCAAATTCATTCACTACCATAGTTACTCTAGGTATTTTGATCTAGTATAGACTGAATTATCATAAAAAAAAGGAAAAATGGAAATAAATAATCCCAACTATTGACTATTGGCCAATAACAGTCCCAACTACGAAAATCACCAATATTGGTCCCAACTTTCGACATATTGGAAACCAACGGACCCAAACTAACGGAGGTTAACTCCGTTAGTCTGATGCTGACGTGGCATGCTTAGGTGGCATGATGATCCTACGTGGCATCCTACGTGGCATGCCACGTGGCAAAATAATCTTATGTGGCATCCTACGTGGCATGCCACGTGGCAAAATGATCCTACGTGGCATCCTACGTGGCATGCCACGTCAGCATCACACTAACGGAGTTAGCCTCCGTTAGTTTGGGTCCGTTGGTTTCCAATATGTCGAAAGTTGGGACCAATATTGGTGATTTTCGTAGTTGGGACTGTTATTGGCCAATAGTGAATAGTTGGGATTATTTATTTCTATTATTCCTAAAAAAAAAAAAACGCCTCCATCTAAGGCTAATTTTAAGGATTTATAGCTGCAACTTTTGACCCAAGTTTTAGTCACCATAATCACCTCATAATTACAAGGTTTCTGTCCTAAAGGAGTATAAATTCCATCTCTATAACATTTTTCGTCATCCTCTGCCCATGAAACTCCAACATATCTATACTAATTAGTCTACAACATTCATTTAAAAACCATACCTAAGTGATTTGCCTTGCTCCTTGTTGGAGCCGAAACAACCTTGCCAAGTGTCGAGTCTCGAAATGATGATGAGGCGGTGGCGTCGGACTGTAGAAGGCGGCGAGGTAGTGGCTGACCACGGTGTTCCGCATAACAACGGTTGATGGGTCGATTTCTGCTGTGGTGGTTAAGTCCGGTAACCGGAAAACATTTGGGAATTATGTTAGGTTGGGATTCGAATATTGTTTGCTTTCTTTCGGGTCAAATCCTGGTCGGCTTGGTTCTGGTCAACAACAATCTTTGTTGATGGGTTTGTCTCGACCACCCAAATTTTGAAGACATTCTCTGTTGTTGTTTTGTTCCGCTACAACCACGGAACCGCCTCCACCGCTATAGGACTCCGACGGTTCTTATTGTTCCTTCCGCAATCTAAGGTAAACAATTATCAACTTACATGTTATGACGAACAGAGACATTATTGTTAACTAGCTTATAAAACCTTGTGGACTTTTAAAACTTATTTGAAGAGATAAACATGAGTTTATTACAAGTTTTTGGCAATATGTACGTGATATATATACATACAGTTCAAACAAGTCAAATGAATATTCAAAGAAAGACTTTAGACATTTGGTTTTGCTTATCTATTTTTTATTTTATTTTTTTTCGATGTTTTTTTTAGTGTTACAAGATTATAAAATTTGCTTTCAACTACCAAAATGAAGAGATTTTCTGCAACATATGATTCTTTGTTTTATTTTACTTTTATCTATTTATTATTATTAACATCATTATCACAAACATCATGGATTTTTCTACAGTAACGTTTGAATGAAAAACTCATCTTATCCTTCAATTAAAAATATAAGTTATCATTTATTTAGATCAGGTTACCTAGAAACCTTATTTTGTCATAATAGAAATATATGAATATAAATATATATATATATATATAAACACAAAATGTATATATACAAACTGGCCTTCGAAACAATTAAAACGCAAGACAAGCTACGCGTATATTATTTTCACTATCCTCAATGTTTCTTTTACAACTAGTTTCAAGTTGCAATCTGAAAATTACATTAAAGGTATATATTTCACATAACTATACATACACGGCTGCCTTCGAGAAACAAAACCAAGTTCTTATTGGTCCGTTAAGTCATACACACTTTAAGACGCGCATTCATTCAATGCGAGTCTAGGTAGTTGAATAAACTATCTATACAATCAATAAATGAAACAAACTTATTTGCATTAGAATTTAAGGCATCATTTATTTGTAATAGGATACAAGAGTTCAATTTATCCAAGTTCAGATTTGTTGCTACTTGCTAGTACTTGCACAGTGAATTTCAGGTGAGTTTACGTAACCTTGTTTATGCAATTCTTTATACTTGAAACTTTATACTTAAGAAATTCTACATACATGTCTAGTTGTAAACTTTAATGCCTCATGACTTAGACAAAGACTATTAGACTTAAACTTCAACTTACATAATCATTAGCTGTGGCCAAGCCGGCGATATACAATGATTGATCTATTTGATTGACAACCCCACCTAGATTCGTTGACCATCTTGTATGGGGAGCGCGGGTAATTGTTATCGTTCCAAAATTTATAAGGAGAACCGTGAATGCGGGATGGACCTAAACTTTATAAGGAGAACCGTGAATGCGGGATGGACCTAAACTTTATAAGGAGAACCGTGGATGCGGGATGGACCTAAGCTTTATAAGGAGAACCGTGGATGCGGGATGGACCTAAACTTTGTCGGAGGATTGATTATGTGCATACTATACTTATTGTTTATTCATGTAGATTTAAACTTACATTAGACATATGAATTGCTAAACTTTTATTCTTTTAAAACTTATTGCTCGACTTGTCTTATGTATTCTCACCAACTTCTAGTTGACCCCCCCCCCATTTTTCCAAACTCAATAGGAAATAATGATGCTTGAAGTCTAGAGTTAGCATGAGAAGATATTTGAAGTTTTAAGCTTTGTTGATTATTGGATGTATTAGATTTCATTCAAGACATTTAATGTAATTATTGTAATGAAACAAAGGATTATTTAAACTTATGTATTACCATGAGCTACTGAACAATCATTCATACGTGACACCTCGATGTTTCCGCCATCGGTTGGGGTGTTACAAATTGGTATCACATTGGTTATAGGGAATTAGGTTATTAGAAAAATAATCTAGTCTATAACCTTAGGACTTTAACCAGTACTTGCTTCAATTACTTGCAGCTCTACCTTATCCTTACTCTATCCCTATCCTCATCCTTATTCTTAGCCTAACTTGGCCTTGCTTACTCTCTTTCACTTACTTGCTACCATCCTAACGTACTTCTAGATTATTAGAGCAAATTCCTTAGGCTTAGATCTGATCGGTTTTGATAAGCCAACATTTTTCGTTATTCGTGGTTAAATATTTACAATCTTTGTGTTTCATTTTCATTTATACCCCTCACTTCTGTATAAATTCTAAGTTTTGAATCTCAAAATTTTTGCAATTCAAATCTATTTCCTTCCTTATATAATTCACCTGTTAGCCTAAATTTCATGAATCATCTATGGATTTCACCACCACACTTCATTTTACAAACTTATAATATTACTCGTACGTTTAATTATTTTCAACACCTTACCCAAATCATATTACTGCCTTTTTCAACATGTTACATATTTTTTTTTGAACTGTAACCTCATAACCCGAGTATACCCTAGCACAAAACTAAAGATTTCTAAATTTTGTTGGGTTTTCATTACCTAGAAATTTTACAAAATACATATTTTTTTGTCAAAAGATGTCCTCGAACTTAAATTCAATTGTTTATTTGTTGGCGTAACAAACGATTTTCTATATAACGCTTTAACCTATTAAAAAAATCACTTAATAGAACCTTGATCTTCAAAACCTAATGTCGTGTTTAAAATTCTCCAACTAACTGGAATATTTTAATCAAAGCTCACTTAGTTTGTACTATTTAACGACTTTTGCTTTATGTACAAAACAAATTTTGAAAATAAAATCTCCCCATCCATAGGAACAATATTTAGTCTCTAAATTCTCCATCGACACTTACTCATTTTCAACTTGTTCAAATTTTTACAATATTTGGCATATACCACAATCGTGTTTTCTCATACACTTGATTCTAACCTTTGATTCCAACCTCACGATTTACACTGCTACATAATCTTCTCACTTGTGCCACTTTGAGAAGCTATGAAATAAACCCTTTATTAACTATCTTCACATTCACTATCTCTCGCAACCTTGATTCTGCTTCGAGATTTTTCATCATCCTCTCAAGAACTAAATTCATATCCTTCACCTTCTCAAACATGAGCTAGTTACCCATGATAACCAAACTATTGAAACTTGATTGTGTGTTGCATCAAACTTAATCCTTAGTTATACATGAGGATTCGATTATCTACCGTATTTGAACATTTGATACTAGAAGTCATGGAATATAAACTATCTGCTATAGACACACCTAGAGTCATTAACCTTGTCTAGGGCAACTCTATTACAACTCGCGTGCTATACTTGATTGCTTACATGTTGATGTGTCGTAAAACACATCTATTTGCCTATGTATTTTGTATATTATTTGGTTAAGTATTTATTCGTTTTGTGTCGTTTTTATTAGGTATTTATTTATTTTATTATTTTATAGGTGTTCGTGAAAAATAAGCTCAAAACGAAAGAATTTTAATTGAGACACGAACACTTGAGAGCATGTGTTCATGGACGTTGGAGCATAAACGAGCAACTTTGGTCAAGTCAAGAACACCCGAGTCAAAAGCGAATAATAATAATAATAATAATAATAATAATAATAATAATAATAATAATAATAATAATAATAATAATAATGAAACAAACGTGACCTTTGTCAGGATTTCAAAACCCAAGATGAAAACACAAATTATAGTGGGTAGCTTCAATAAAGGGACAGGGGCATTATTATAAAAAGAAAACGAGAGGCGTAGAAGATAATTAATAATTCATTCTAAAAAAATCGCACAGAGAGGCACGAAGACAAAAGTCGACCATTATTCAAGCTGCCAAGGTGATTAGATTTTTAAAATTAAAGTAACCTATGTTTTGAGGTCAGATTATTTGATTGTGATTCCGTAGCATAATTCTTTTTCAGGGACGAAAAAGAGTCAAGTGTGGGGATGTTTGATTTGTCGTAAAACACATCTATTTGCCTATGTATTTTGTATATTATTTGGTTAAGTATTTATTCGTTTTGTGTCGTTTTTATTAGGTATTTATTTATTTTATTATTTTATAGGTGTTCGTGAAAAATGAGCTCAAAACGAAAGAATTTTAATTGAGACACGAACACTTGAGAGCATGTGTTCATGGACGTTGGAGCATAAACGAGCAACTTTGGTCAATTCAAGAACACCCGAGTCAAAAGCGAATAATAATAATAATAATAATAATAATAATAATAATAAGAATAATAATATGAAACAAACGTGACCTTTGTCAGGATTTCAAAACCCAAGATGAAAACACAAATTATAGTGGGTAGCTTCAATAAAGGGACAGGGGCATTATTATAAAAAGAAAACGAGAGGCGTAGAAGATAATTAATAATTCATTCTAAAAAAATCGCACAGAGAGGCACGAAGACAAAAGTCGACCATTATTCAAGCTGCCAAGGTGATTAGATTTTTAAAATTAAAGTAACCTATGTTTTGAGGTCAGATTATTTGATTGTGATTCCGTAGCATAATTCTTTTTCAGAGACGAAAAAGAGTCAAGTGTGGGGATGTTTGATGTGTCGTAAAACACATCTATTTGCCTATGTATTTTGTATATTATTTGGTCAAGTATTTATTCGTTTTGTGTCGTTTTTATTAGGTATTTATTTATTTTATTATTTTATAGGTGTTCGTGAAAAATGAGCTCAAAACGAAAGAATTTTAATTGAGACACGAACACTTGAGAGCATGTGTTCATGGACGTTGGAGCATAAACGAGCAACTTTGGTCAAGTCAAGAACACCCGAGTCAAAAGCGAATAATAATAATAATAATAATAATAATAATAATAATAATAATAATAATAATAATAATATGAAACAAACGTGACCTTTGTCAGGATTTCAAAACCCAAGATGAAAACACAAATTATAGTGGGTAGCTTCAATAAAGGGACATGGGCATTATTATAAAAAGAAAACGAGAGGCGTAGAAGATAATTAATAATTCATTCTAAAAAAATCGCACAGAGAGGCACGAAGACAAAAGTCGACCATTATTCAAGCTGCCAAGGTGATTAGATTTTTAAAATTAAAGTAACCTATGTTTTGAGGTCAGATTATTTGATTGTGATTCCGTAGCATAATTCTTTTTCAGGGACGAAAAAGAGTCAAGTGTGGGGATGTTTGATGTGTCGTAAAACACATCTATTTGCCTATGTATTTTGTATATTATTTGGTCAAGTATTTATTCGTTTTGTGTCGTTTTTATTAGGTATTTATTTATTTTATTATTTTATAGGTGTTCGTGAAAAATGAGCTCAAAACGAAAGAATTTTAATTGAGACACGAACACTTGAGAGCATGTGTTCATGGACGTTGGAGCATAAACGAGCAACTTTGGTCAAGTCAAGAACACCCGAGTCAAAAGCGAATAATAATAATAATAATAATAATAATAATAATAATAATAATAATAATAATAATAAGAATAATAATATGAAACAAACGTGACCTTTGTCAGGATTTCAAAACCCAAGATGAAAACACAAATTATAGTGGGTAGCTTCAATAAAGGGACAGGGGCATTATTATAAAAAGAAAACGAGAGGCGTAGAAGATAATTAATAATTCATTCTAAAAAAATCGCACAGAGAGGCACGAAGACAAAAGTCGACCATTATTCAAGCTGCCAAGGTGATTAGATTTTTAAAATTAAAGTAACCTATGTTTTGAGGTCAGATTATTTGATTGTGATTCCGTAGCATAATTCTTTTTCAGGGACGAAAAAGAGTCAAGTGTGGGGATGTTTGATGTGTCGTAAAACACATCTATTTGCCTATGTATTTTGTATATTATTTGGTCAAGTTTTTATTCGTTTCGTGTCGTTTTTATTAGGTATTTATTTATTTTATTATTTTATAGGTGTTTGTGAAAAATGAGTTTAAAACGAAAGAATTTTAATTGAGACACGAACACTTGAGAGCATGTGTTCATGGACGTTGGAGCATAAACGAGCAACTTTGGTCAAGTCAAGAACACCCGAGTCAAAAGCGAATAATAATAATAATAATAATAATAATAATAATAATAATAATAATAATAATATGAAACAAACGTGACCTTTGTCAGGATTTCAAAACCCAAGATGAAAACACAAATTATAGTGGGTAGGGCTTCAATAAAGGGACATGGGCATTATTATAAAAAGAAAACGAGAGGCGCAGAAGATAATTAATAATTCATTCTAAAAAAATCGCACAGAGAGGCACGAAGACAAAAGTCGACCATTATTCAAGCTGCCAAGGTGACGATTAGAAGAGCAGTAAAGGAGAAAAGGCCCCTGGCACGTTAAAGGTTAATATTCAAGGAGCCTTGGGTTTGCTTAGTTTTTTTTTTTTTTTTATAGACATAATTAAGACTATGTTTAATTATTTTGTGATGGTATTTCATAATACTATGAGTGGCTAGACATTTTCATGGCTACTTAGGATGATGATTTAGATAATAATATGATTGAATGACGTTTGATTTCCGTTTGGATGTGTAGAATTACATGATTTTAATTTTTATTGTTGGATTTGATATATGTGTGTTAGTGTTATTTTTATTTGAAGTTTGTTTATTGGTTTTGTGGAGCTAGGCATGTAGAGATACCCCCTAGGTCTTGAAATCAATCTAGTTCGTCAACTTAGGTTAGCGTGCTAGTATTTGGAGTTGGAGTACGACACAAGTATAACAAACTAATATAATAAATTAACTAAAACGTGCAGTCCATTCTTGAGGGTGAGAAATCTAACTCGAGATTGCTAGGTAACTAACTAGGCATTGTTCGGTAGTTGGCAAGCGCTAGGGCGGGAGTCGCTACTTGTTCGTGTTTAGAGTTTTCCTAGGTTTCTTTCAGTAGAGTTTAAGTCTGCTTCACAGTTTGAGGGTTTTAATCCAGGAGAGGTTTTAATCTGATTTCTGTGGGATTTTAGTACGCTAGGGCGATTCAAATCCATTTTAGCATTTCTACACGTGTCCCGCCTTGATTCTAGCTTACTAGCCTTTCCTGCAGGAGGAGAGTAGTTGGATGAAATTAGGGTCTCCAAACGGGTTTCTTAGTCAGGATTGAGTATTATGTCTAAGGATTCTTACCTAGGTAGCCAGTCTTTCCCTTGCTTGATTTTTTCATCACTTTAGTTCGGTTTTTATTCTAGTTTTAATTAGTTTTTAATTTAATTTAATTTATGGTAATTTAGTTAATTAATAGTTAATCAACTTTTATATTTTCAATTTAAACCCCCCCCCCCTTAGTTATTAATTTAAATAAGCAATTCAGTGACAGTTTAATCTTCTGTGTTTAATTGAGTCCTTTGGTTCGATACCTGGTCTTATTTGCTTGCTACAAACGAACGGTACGGTTGCCGGTTGTGCGTGGTTTAGTTGAGTCTAGGGTTTTAACTTGTGCATATTTTTTTTTTATATATATATATATATATCAGCACGCATCAAGTTTTTGGCGCTGTTGCCGGGGACTTAATTTAGGCACTGTGTTGAATTTACTTGAATTGTTTTGCTTGTCTGTTTCTTGCTGGACGTGCTTCTGATTATTTGTGCTTTTACTTGTTAATTGTGCTTTTAGTCTTAAGTTATTTGCTATCCACTTTCAGTGTATGCCACATACCCGCTCTCAGGGACCTCCACAGTTCACTGCTTCCACGGATCCCGAGCGAGACCTTCACGAACGTCTTAGCGAATTTTGAACGGTTATCCGCAAGAAAATCGATCAGGTACGTTCTTCTTCACCCCTTCATTCTTCTCCATCTTCCACACCCGAACAAAAACCTTTTAATTCCTTGCCACATATTCCTTTTCCAACCCTTGTTACTGAGATGGCTGACGAGAGACGCACTGTTCACCAGCGCGCTGCTGAGGGCTACACTGGAGTCCACTCACCCATTGCTTTTCCTACCATTGCCAATGCTAACACTTGGCAAATTCCATCTTATATCATGACTGTGATTGCTAACTCGACTCAGTTTCATGGTCTTGAAGAGGAGGATGCTCCAGCTCACTTGTCTCGTTTCGTCCGCATTTGCAAGACTTTCAATCTTGCGAATGTTCCCATTGAGACCATTTATATGCATCTGTTCCCGTTTTCTCTCTCAGGCCGCGCTGCTACTTGGCTTGAGTCTCTTCCTCACGAGGGTATCACCACTTGGGATGGTTTGCGCTCTAAGTTCATGAAGAAATATCATCCTCCATCCAAGGATGCTCGTGTTAGGGAACAGATCCACTCGTTTCGCATGGAAGCTGACGAGCCTTACTACATGGCTTGGGAGCGGTTCCAGAATCTGTTGAGTAAATGTCCTCAGCATGGCTTGTCCGACTGGGCCCTTGTAGAGAAGTTCTACAATGGGCTTACTTATGAAACTCAGATGCGTTTTAACACTGCTCCACAGGGACATGTCATGGAAAAGATGGACATTGATGCAGCTAATTCTATGTTTGAGAGCTTTGCTCTTTCTGAGCAACAGAGCAAGCAAGCTATTAGGAATTCCACTCCTACGACTAGTAACGCCTCCCCCGCTACTCGAGGTGTCTATCAGGTTGCTCCTGATACTAGTTTTGCTGCTACTGTTGAGTCTTTAGCTAGGGAGGTTAAAGAGCTTAGGTTTAGGATGGAGAGATGTGAGATATGTCGGGGGGACATGATACTTCTGAATGCCCAGTTTCTTCTCCTGAGCAGGTCGATTCCTTGAATTCTTGGTGGCTTAGACCACCATTCCAAAACTACACCTCATCTTCTGGTCCGAATTGGAGAAATCAAAACTCCAATTGGCAAGGTGGTAACTCTTCGAGGTATCCACCAGGCCAGAATCTCCACCAGGATCCCAATCCCGGGGATGCCCCGAAATTTTCTAGTCGTACTGAGAGTGATCTGACCTCCCTCTTGGAAAGGCAAACCGCTCAGTTGGACCAGCAGGCTAAAGTTCAAGCTGAGATGTTTTCCATGCTTCGTGACCATGCCACCTTCTTTAAGGGACATCAGGTTGCCTTCCAAAGGCTAGAGAAAAAGGTGAAAGATATTGCTTTACAGGTAGGCGAGCGACCTCCTGGGGGCCTTCCTAGTAACACTGTCAATAATCCTAACTCCTCTGATTCATCGTTTAGGCAGCATCAGGCGAAAGCCATCACTACTAGGAGTGGGAAGGGGGTAGATGATTCGTTACCAGTAGGAGAGGATGAGTCTGTTGATGAGGGAGTTGAGAGAGAGACACCAGCTGGCGAGGTGCAACCTAGGCTCCGCCCAGCAAGTACAGCACAAACCGGCGGGTCTCAAGGTGAGAAGAGAGATGACACTCCGGTGAAGGCCTACAAGCCTAAACCGCCATTTCCTGGTCGACTTGCTAGACCAGATGATTCTGATCAGTACCGTAAGTTCCTGGATATGCTGAAAAAGATCCAAGTGAACTTACCATTTGTTGAGGCTCTTTCGAAGATGCCTAAGTATGCCAAATTTCTTAAAGATTTGCTCACAAACAAAAAGAAACTTGAGGAGATCTCTTGTGTTACTCTTCCTGAGCAGGTTTCTGCAGCGCTGCAGAATAAGCTGCCCCCAAAGATGACTGATCCGGGTAGCTTTACCATTCCCTGTCTGATAGGGAATCTCACCGTTAGTAATGCTCTTGCAGACGTTGGAGCTAGCATTAATTTAATGCCCTACTCTGTCTTTGCTAGGCTCAATGTAGGAGAGCTGTCTCCTACGCGCATGAGTATTCAGCTCGCCGACCGATCGGTGAAGTTTCTGCGTGGGATAGTGGAAAACTTGTTAGTTAAGGTGGATAAATTTGTTTTCCCGGTGGATTTTGTTATACTTGACATGGACGAGGACTCACAGGTTCCACTCATTCTTGGTCGTCCATTCTTAGCCACTGCTCGTGCTATTGTCGATGTCTTTGATGGCAAACTCACTCTTCGAGTTGCCGACGAGCAGGTCACTTTTGATGTTCAGCACTCCATGAAGCACCCTAACCAGAACGATGATACTCTGTACTTCATTGATTCGTTCATAACTCAGGTGGGGAGCTTTCTCACTAGCTTCTGCGAGCGAGACACCCTTGACACACAGATGCTCGGTACCGAGTATAAAGGGTGCATTGAGATGACTGAGTTTGATCTTGAGCGGGACATGTCTCCACCCGCTGTTCAGTCTCACCTTTCTGATGAGGCCTCCCAGGTTTTCGAGACCACTGATTCGGAGAGACCTCTAGAGACACCATCACTTGAAACACCCCCTACCCTTGAGCTTAAGGAGTTACCATCTCATCTAGAGTATGCATATTTAGGGGAGGACTCTCAGTTGCCTGTCATCATATCGTCTGAGTTGACAGAGGATGAGAAAGAGAGGTTGTTGTGTGTACTGAAAGCACACAAGCGTGCTATTGCGTGGAAGCTCTTTGACATTAAGGGCATCCACCCTTCTTTTTGCACGCATAAGATTCTGATGACTGAGGAGTTTAAGCCGGTTGTTCAGCCTCAGCGACGGCTAAACCCGAACATGCAGGATGTGGTTAAGAAAGAGGTGATTAAGTTGTTAGATGCAGGTTTGATTTATCCCATCTCTGATTCATCTTAGGTGAGTCCAGTTCAGGTTGTCCCCAAAAAGGGGGGCATGACGGTTGTCACGAATGAGAAAAATGAGCTCATACCCACTAGGACTGTGACCGGATGGCGAGTTTGCATTGACTATCGCAAACTCAATGACGCCACCCGCAAGGACCACTTTCCCTTGCCCTTTATTGATCAGATGCTTGAGCGTTTGTCGGGTCAGCAGTTTTACTGCTTTCTGGATGGTTTCTCTGGTTACTTTCAGATCCCTATTGCACCTGAGGATCAAGAGAAAACCACATGCACATGCCCCTTTGGTACTTTTGCGTATCGACGCATGCCTTTTGGGTTATGTAATGCCCCGGCCACGTTTCAGCGATGTATGATGGCGATTTTCCATGAGTTGATCGAGGATTCCATGGAGGTTTTCATGGATGATTTTTCTGTCTTTGGGAGTTCCTTCGATCATTGTTTGCGTAATCTAGAGCGTGTTCTCACTCGGTGTGAGGAGACGAACCTGATGCTTAATTGGGAAAAGTGTCACTTCATGGTTCGTGAGGGTATTGTGCTTGGGCACAAGATTTCACAGGCGGGGATTGAGGTTGATAGAGCTAAAATCGACACCATTTCCCAACTCCCGCCGCCTACTTCTGTGAAGTCTATTCGTAGTTTTCTAGGTCACGCGGGTTTCTATAGGCGTTTCATTAAAGATTTTTCTAAGATTGCCCGCCCGATGACCCAACTTCTTGAGAAAGATCGACTGTGACATCCGTCACTTTTTATTTTATTTTTATATAATAATAATAATAATAATAATAATAATAATAATAATGATCATTTTTTTTAGACTAATTAAACCCACACCATAACCCATAACCAAACCAAACCATAACCAATCCATAGCCCACACCCAAAACCCTTTGTAGGCTTCCAGCCCATTAACTGATGTTCAGCCCAGACAATGCAGAAGCCCAACAAACAGGCCCATTACCCTTTGCCCTTATCAGTTTAAAAAAAAAAGGAGAAAAACCGCCTCCTGCCGGACTCGAACCCGGGCAGGAGCCGAGTAACACCAACGCGTCTCACCATCTGAGCTACACTTTGTTTTTGATTAAATCTCCACCTAAATTATATTAATATCCTTCTTAAGCTGATTACCCTTCTTCTTTCTTCATACCTGCTGTTCGAACGCAGCATTCAACAAACACAAAGAAACTTCAAATCTGATCCAATATCACGCAAATCAGTCAAACAAATCCGGGTATCACGCACGTTCATCATCATTTCTTTCTAAAAACATCAACACGCGTGATTAACGCGTTTGACTTGACTAATAACTCGATTAAATGCATTCCAAAATAACCCGGATCGAATTCGTATATATACGTGGTTATTATTCAATCAAACCTGCACACACCTACACATATATGCGATTAGCTTAACCCCTATAACACTTTTCATTATCAAACACCAAATCGTCCAGAATCGAAGCTTTTACACTCGCGTTGACTTTTTCTTTGACCGAGCTATACATACGAATTCTTCATTGTAAGTCGTTTTTCTTTCATGGGTTTTGTTAATCGGCCCTTGTATGTCATAAGCCCCATGATTAATTGGCCTATAATCACGTATATAGGTTGATTAGATAATTAGGGTTCATACCAATTTGGGGATAATCTGATTTGAACTAGTGTATTTATTTTATTTTTAACAGACTTAAATCACAACCACAGGCCTAGGCCAAGTGGTTGTGATCGCTGCTCGTGACCATGGGTACCCGGGTTCGAGTCCCGGCACAGCCCCGTTTTTGTTCTTTTCTTTTCTTTTCTTTTTAAACAATTATATATATTTATATATATATATATTAAACCTTTTAATCTTTTAAATTCATTTTAAAATATCAAAACTATTTTATAAATTCTAAAAAAATTACATTATGTTAATCTGAGTTAAGAGTTTTATTTACAATTTTTATTTTTCAGAAATTCATTTATTTAATATTTATAATAATTAAATCATTTTTATACTATTAGATTTATAAAAATCCATTTATATATCAAAACAACTTTATTAAATTCTCCAAAAATTATCCTGACTTTTTATAAAGATAAACTTTACTGAAATAATTTTTAATTCAGTAAAATCATTTATTTTATATTTTTAATCAATTTTTGTTAGATTTAATCATAATTAAATCATAATAAATCCAATTTTCATCATTTTTGCACCAAAATTTTATACAAATTATTTTTAATCATTTAGAACAGAAATATGATTTTTAAAATAAAAATTCTTTAATTTTAGTATTTTTGAATATTAAATGTTGGCTATTTATAAATAAATAGATTTAAAAATCTATTTTAAATGAAATAATTTTATAAAAATTATTTCTATACTTCAAACACTTTATTGTGTATATTCTAAATTCAAATTTCATTAAAAGACTTTTATTTAATTATTTATTAAATTTCTCATAATTAATAGACAATTTGTTTATTAAACAAATAAACGTTATCCCCAATTCGAAGCCCTAGAAATACATGCATCCTAGAGTTATTTCACTTACACATTATCAATTACTTTAGGTTAATCATTTGGGAGTAATCTCAATTCATATTTCGTTGTCCAAGTTCAAATTCAAGTTATTACGTGAACTGTGAGTATTCCTACCCCTTTTTGCTTTTATACATTTTTGGGGTGTTACATGTACACTATTACAATTTCAAATACAAGTTTACATTTTACAATACAATTCTAGTACTATGTGCATTGCTTACAACGTGCTTTATGCTTAGACAATACATGTGGATTACATTTGTACTTAGTGAAATCATTAACATTGTACAAGCCGACCTTAACATTGGATAGCGCTATTTGGATTGACAACCCGCCTAGATTGATTCTCCCCCTTTTTCATCGGAGAATCCGTGGCCAGTGTTAAGTTATCATCCATTTATTGGTTGAGTACACTACAGTTCATACAGTACATTATACAGTCACAGGGTTGATTTCGCTCATTTGTTTGATACATGGTTTACATATTTGCACTGTAGCTTGCACTTGAATTGTATAACTTTTTAAACCTATTATATATATCAAATCTAGGAATGCTCACCAACATTTCATATGTTGACCAAACCTATTTTTGTACATGTTTCAGGTGCAGTTTGATCTAGTGCTTTAGCAAGAGACATTTAGTGTTTCATTTCTATTCAGTTATTTCAATATTTACATTTCATTTAGACAATGTATTTTCCATTTCCATGTAAGACAATTTTGATTATTCAATAATATTTACATTTTAGTACCATGAGCTTTTGAACAATCGTCACTACGTGGCACCTCGATGATTCCGCCATCGGTTGGGGTGTTACAGATTGGTATCAGAGCCATGGTTATAGGGAACTAGGTTATTAGATAAAAAGGCCTAGACTATAACCGAACTTCAACTTTCATGCATTATATTTCCTGAATCACCTTACTCCTCATTTCCCTCTACTTTCCTTCTTCTATCTTTCCCTCCTTCTCTCTCTCCATTCTTCTCATCCTTCATCATGGTGCATAGAGATGGTGTCCTACAGGGAGTGGAAAGTCTACATCATCATGGAACAGGGACAGTACCTTTCATGAAGACACTCTTAGGCATAATGCCTACTCTTACTTTTGTTCCTTCAAAGTTGTTGAACTTTAATGAGTGTGATAAGGACACGTGCAATCTGGAAGGGTGGACGCCTGTACACTGGGTTTTCTGGCATAGGCAAGCATAGCGCATAAATCCATTTACGGACCTGTTATGCTTACCTGGGGATTCCTGGAGTGAGTGTCCACTTATAGGCTAAAACACGTCTTCTTTGATCACCATTGGGTTCAATTCCTTTGAAAAGTCAACGTTCTTGTTGGGCTTTACAGCTAGACAAGGGCACTCCAAGCATTTTAAGCAAGCTTTTTCAATAATACTCTCTCGGTTCATATACAATATTTTGTATTTCACGATTTTCATATATTGCTTACAAATTCGTACTTTCATAACCATCTATGGATTTCACAATCACACTTCACCTTACCCTCTTAGCCACTTTTTAAATATTCAACACCCTACCCAAATCATATTATTTCTTTTCTCCATATGTTATTTATTTTAAAAAAAAACTATAACCTCATACTTTAGCACAAACTAAAGATTTCTAAAACTAGTTGTATTACCTAGCAACTTTACAAAGTACATATTTTCCTCGAACTTAAATTCAATTGATTATTTATCGACGTAACAAACGATTTTCTATATAATGTTTTAAACTATTACAAAGCCTACTTAGCTTGTACTATTTAACAACTTTTGCCTTATGTACAAAACCAATTTTGAAAATAATTTCTTTTTGAAGTAATATCTAGTCTCTAGATTCACTCATTTTCAACTTGTTCAAATTTTTTTACAATATTCGGTATATACCACAATCATGTTTTCTTATACACTTGATTATAACTTTTGATTCAAACCTCAAAATTTACACTACTATATAATCTCCTTACTATAAAATAAACTCCTTATCAACTATCTTCACATTCACCATCTCTCACAACCTTGATTCTGCTTCAAAATTTTTCATCAGAACTAAATTCATATCCTTCACCTTCTCACACGTGAGCTAGTTACCCATGATAATCAAACTACTAAAAACCTGATACTTGATTCTACATGATATTTTTTTTCAAAAACATCATTATTTGTGAAACTTGATTTGACTATTTTTTTTATTCATGATACTCGTGTTTTCATTTTCTTGATCTTATTATCATTTTGTACCCAATTATGACATACTCATAGGCATATAACATCTAGAAATTTCCTTGCATACTATTATGTACGAACACAAATTGGTAATCTATCATATTGGTTACGTTTATTTTAATCGTACACTTACACTTATTTGAAACGTTTAGACTTGATACTTGATCTTACAGAGCTTTTCTAAGAAAACATCATTGCTTATTATATGAAACTTGATTTTCCTTTAACTTGACTATTCATTAATTATTCATGATACTCGTAAACATTTAATTATTCATGATAACACTTACACTTAATGGTTGTAGTACTTACAAACTTGCTTGCATAAACATGCTATCAATTTGCAATCTATGTGAATAATAATTGCTGCACTTAATAGAGGTCATCATGCCTTTTTCAACAGTCGGGAGAGGCCCTACAACCTGCTCCACGACTGGTGGAGGCTATCGAACATACTCAACGATTGGTAGAGGTCATTATGCCTTTCAAACAGTCGGGAGAGGCCCTACAACCTACTCCACGGCTGGTGGAGGCTATCGAACCTGCTCAACAATCGGTGGGATCATAGAAGGACATAAAACCCTAATGTAAGGTAAATTGATGATTCCGGTCCGGAACGTAATCATGAATTTACAGGTACATTAGGGTAGTGTGAAATTCTATTAGAGTTTTTGGTAGGCATCCAGTACGTTTTCGAGGTATCAAAGGTGTGGTGGGTTAGCTGCGGTACACCCTGTATACAAACACTAATGATGTGTTGAAAGTGAGACTGGAAGTCGGACCAGGAACAAACTCTGTTTACTTGGTAGTTCATCTAGTCTTTTTATAGTCAATCAACTCATGCATTTATTTTAGGATTCCTAAAACTTGAAATTTATTGATTTACTAGATTCTTACTCTCTTTATTATTCGAGACGAACCTAATCCAATCCTTAACTCACACCTATCAAACCTCTTACCCAAATCAATCGAATTTTCCAAACCACAGTTATCTTAAATTTTACCCTAGCATCCATAACCCTATGTTACTATTAACTTCGGGACGAAGTTTCTAAAAGTAGGGGATGCTGTGACATCCGTCACTTTTTATTTTATTTTTATATAATAATAATAATAATAATAATAATAATAATAATAATAATAATGATCATTTTTTTTAGACTAATTAAACCCACACCATAACCCATAACCAAACCAAACCATAACCAATCCATAGCCCACACCCAAAACCCTTTGTAGGCTTCCAGCCCATTAAATGATGTTCAGCCCAGACAATGCAGAAGCCCAACAAACAGGCCCATTACCCTTTGCCCTTATCAGTTTAAAAAAAAAAGGAGAAAAACCGCCTCCTGCCGGACTCGAACCCGGGCAGGAGCCGAGTAACACCAACGCGTCTCACCATCTGAGCTACACTTTGTTTTTGATTAAATCTCCACCTAAATTATATTAATATCCTTCTTAAGCTGATTACCCTTCTTCTTTCTTCATACCTGCTGTTCGAACGCAGCATTCAACAAACACAAAGAAACTTCAAATCTGATCCAATATCACGCAAATCAGTCAAACAAATCCGGGTATCACGCACGTTCATCATCATTTCTTTCTAAAAACATCAACACGCGTGATTAACGCGTTTGACTTGACTAATAACTCGATTAAATGCATTCCAAAATAACCCGGATCGAATTCGTATATATACGTGGTTATTATTCAATCAAACCTGCACACACCTACACATATATGCGATTAGCTTAACCCCTATAACACTTTTCATTATCAAACACCAAATCGTCCAGAATCGAAGCTTTTACACTCGCGTTGACTTTTTCTTTGACCGAGCTATACATACGAATTCTTCATTGTAAGTCGTTTTTCTTTCATGGGTTTTGTTAATCGGCCCTTGTATGTCATAAGCCCCATGATTAATTGGCCTATAATCACGTATATAGGTTGATTAGATAATTAGGGTTCATGCCAATTTGGGGATAATCTGATTTGAACTAGTGTATTTATTTTATTTTTAACAGACTTAAATCACAACCACAGGCCTAGGCCAAGTGGTTGTGATCGCTGCTCGTGACCATGGGTACCCGGGTTCGAGTCCCGGCACAGCCCCGTTTTTGTTCTTTTCTTTTCTTTTCTTTTTAAACAATTATATATATTTATATATATATATATATATTAAACCTTTTAATCTTTTAAATTCATTTTAAAATATCAAAACTATTTTATAAATTCTAAAAAAATTACATTATGTTAATCTGAGTTAAGAGTTTTATTTACAATTTTTATTTTTCAGAAATTCATTTATTTAATATTTATAATAATTAAATCATTTTTATACTATTAGATTTATAAAAATCCATTTATATATCAAAACAACTTTATTAAATTCTCCAAAAATTATCCTGACTTTTTATAAAGATAAACTTTACTGAAATAATTTTTAATTCAGTAAAATCATTTATTTTATATTTTTAATCAATTTTTGTTAGATTTAATCATAATTAAATCATAATAAATCCAATTTTCATCATTTTTGCACCAAAATTTTATACAAATTATTTTTAATCATTTAGAACAGAAATATGATTTTTAAAATAAAAATTCTTTAATTTTAGTATTTTTGAATATTAAATGTTGGCTATTTATAAATAAATAGATTTAAAAATCTATTTTAAATGAAATAATTTTATAAAAATTATTTCTATACTTCAAACACTTTATTGTGTATATTCTAAATTCAAATTTCATTAAAAGACTTTTATTTAATTATTTATTAAATTTCTCATAATTAATAGACAATTTGTTTATTAAACAAATAAACGTTATCCCCAATTCGAAGCCCTAGAAATACATGCATCCTAGAGTTATTTCACTTACACATTATCAATTACTTTAGGTTAATCATTTGGGAGTAATCTCAATTCATATTTCGTTGTCCAAGTTCAAATTCAAGTTATTACGTGAACTGTGAGTATTCCTACCCCTTTTTGCTTTTATACATTTTTGGGGTGTTACATGTACACTATTACAATTTCAAATACAAGTTTACATTTTACAATACAATTCTAGTACTATGTGCATTGCTTACAACGTGCTTTATGCTTAGACAATACATGTGGATTACATTTGTACTTAGTGAAATCATTAACATTGTACAAGCCGACCTTAACATTGGATAGCGCTATTTGGATTGACAACCCGCCTAGATTGATTCTCCCCCTTTTTCATCGGAGAATCCGTGGCCAGTGTTAAGTTATCATCCATTTATTGGTTGAGTACACTACAGTTCATACAGTACATTATACAGTCACAGGGTTGATTTCGCTCATTTGTTTGATACATGGTTTACATATTTGCACTGTAGCTTGCACTTGAATTGTATAACTTTTTAAACCTACTATATATATCAAATCTAGGAATGCTCACCAACATTTCATATGTTGACCAAACCTATTTTTGTACATGTTTCAGGTGCAGTTTGATCTAGTGCTTTAGCAAGAGACATTTAGTGTTTCATTTCTATTCAGTTATTTCAATATTTACATTTCATTTAGACAATGTATTTTCCATTTCCATGTAAGACAATTTTGATTATTCAATAATATTTACATTTTAGTACCATGAGCTTTTGAACAATCGTCACTACGTGGCACCTCGATGATTCCGCCATCGGTTGGGGTGTTACATCGACCATTCGAGTTTTCTGCTGAATGTGTCAAGGCATTTGAGTTGTTGAAGGAGCGTTTAGTGACTGCTCCCATTCTGGTCGCTCCAGATTGGACTCTTCCTTTCGAGATTGTAACCTCACGAATTTTCCCATTTATTTTGCATTAAAGTATTTCCCGATCCATGATATAAAGTCTAATTTATTTCTAAGTATTCTTATCTTTATCCGTGCACTCTATTTTTCTAAGTTCCTTTTATCATTGTACTTAAAAAAAAATCTTCAATCATGACATATGTCCTATCCTAATTCTATTTATAAAATGACAATTTTATAAGACGGTGTTTTTATTTTCTAATTCAAACTAATGATTTTTTTTATTTATTTCTTATTTAAAGCTAATCATTTTTCCAATTACATTTATAATCTCAAACAAGGAAGATATAAATTCATTTCAAAATAAAGCCTTGAGTCAAGAGTCAAAGTCTTGACAACATAATTCTTGGAGTCAAAGTCTTAGTCATAGTCAAAGTCTTAGTCCTAGTCAAAGTCTTAGTCAAACAGTCAAAGTCTTAGTCAAATAGTCAATTCATCATAAAACCTTACTTTATGGTGTTGACCAATTTTAATGGCTAATTGAATCCAAAACTAGTATAAAAACCCACCTATGAACCATTACACTTTGCACCTCTAAATCGATTGTTTCAATCTGATTAAACTTTCCCTCATACCTTTCTTCTATAGTCTATTACTTCTACAATTGAAGCTTTGATTATAAGCTCTTGTAATTGGCAACTTTGGGGCTACACATATTCTATTTCTCGAGACTTTATACTTTGCTAAGGTGAGTTTACGTAACCATGTTTATGCAATTCTTCATACTTGCAACATTATACTTAAGCAATTCTACATGCATGTCTAGTTGTAAACTTTAATGCCTCATGAATTAGACAACAACAACAGTTTCAACGAGTTTCAACGAGTTTCAACATTACATAATCATTAGCTATGGCCAAGCCGGCGATACTCAATAATAGATCTATTGGATTGACAATCCCACCCGGATACGTGTACCTCCTACATAGGTAGCGTGGGTGATTGTTATCGTTCCAACATATTATTAAGGTGAACCGTGGATGACGGGATGGACCTAAACTAGTCGGAGGTTTGATTATGTCGATTCAACATTCCATGTTTATTCATGTAGACTTAAACTTACGATAGACATATGAAATGCTAAACCTTTATTTCTAAACTTAATTGCTTGACATGGCTTATGTATTCTCACCAACTTCTAGTTGACCCCCCCATTTTTACAACTCAACAGGAAATAATGATGCTTGAAGTCTAGAGCTAGTATGAGAAGATATTTGAAGTTTTATGCTTTGTTTGATTTTTGGATGTACTAGATTTCATTCAAGACATTTAATGTAATTCAATATTGTATTAAAGGATTATGTAAACATATGTATTACCATGAGCTACTGAAAAATCATTCATACGTGACACCTCGATGTTTCCGCCATCGGTTGGGGTGTTACAGATTGGTATCAGAGCCTTGGTTATAGGGAATTAGGTTATTAGAAAATAATCTAGACTATAACCTTAGGGATTTAAAACAGTACTTGCTTCTCTTACTTGTAACCCTAATTGCTTCCTTAATCTTATCCCTATCCTATACCTTATACAAGCCTTACAAGTGACTACTCTTATTCGTCTGCTGCAATCCTGATCCACCATTAGATTAATAGGACAAAATCCTCAGGTTTAGCCTGAACCACCTTGAGATCTCTTCGAAGTTCTAGATTTTGATAATGAACACGTGCAATCTGGAAGGGTGAACGCCTGTATTCTGAGTCTTCTGTCTAGGCTGGCATTGCGCATATATCCCAATCAGACGAGGGACCCGGATGCCTACCTGGGAATATAATTCTTGGAGTCAAAGTCTTAGTCATAGTCAAAGTCTTAGTCCTAGTCAAAGTCTTAGTCAAACAGTCAAAGTCTTAGTCAAATAGTCAATTCATCATAAAACCTTACTTTATGGTGTTGACCAATTTTAATGGCTAATTGAATCCAAAACTAGTATAAAAACCCACCTATGAACCATTACACTTTGCACCTCTAAATCGATTGTTTCAATCCGATTAAACTTTCCCTCATACCTTTCTTCTATAGTCTATTACTTCTACAATTGAAGCTTTGATTATAAGCTCTTGTAATTGGCAACTTTGGGGCTACACATATTCTATTTCTCGAGACTTTATACTTTGCTAAGGTGAGTTTACGTAACCATGTTTATGCAATTCTTCATACTTGCAACATTATACTTAAGCAATTCTACATGCATGTCTAGTTGTAAACTTTAATGCCTCATGAATTAGACAACAACAACAGTTTCAACGATTTTCAACGAGTTTCAACATTACATAATCATTAGCTATGGCCAAGCCGGCGATACTCAATAATAGATCTATTGGATTGACAATCCCACCCGGATACGTGTACCTCCTACATAGGTAGCGTGGGTGATTGTTATCGTTCCAACATATTATTAAGGTGAACCGTGGATGACGGGATGGACCTAAACTAGTCGGAGGTTTGATTATGTCGATTCAACATTCCATGTTTATTCATGTAGACTTAAACTTACGATAGACATATGAATTGCTAAACCTTTATTTCTAAACTTAATTGCTTGACATGGCTTATGTATTCTCACCAACTTCTAGTTGACCCCCCCATTTTTACAACTCAACAGGAAATAATGATGCTTGAAGTCTAGAGCTAGTATGAGAAGATATTTGAAGTTTTATGCTTTGTTTGATTTTTGGATGTACTAGATTTCATTCAAGACATTTAATGTAATTCAATATTGTATTAAAGGATTATGTAAACATATGTATTACCATGAGCTACTGAAAAATCATTCATACGTGACACCTCGATGTTTCCGCCATCGGTTGGGGTGTTACAGATTGGTATCAAAGCCTTGGTTATAGGGAATTAGGTTATTAGAAAATAATCTAGACTATAACCTTAGGGATTTAAAACAGTACTTGCTTCTCTTACTTGTAACCCTAATTGCTTCCTTAATCTTATCCCTATCCTATACCTTATACAAGCCTTACAAGTGACTACTCTTATTCGTCTGCTGCAATCCTGATCCACCATTAGATTAATAGGACAAAATCCTCAGGTTTAGCCTGAACCACCTTGAGATCTCTTCGAAGTTCTAGATTTTGATAATGAACACGTGCAATCTGGAAGGGTGAACGCCTGTATTCTGAGTCTTCTGTCTAGGCTAGCATTGCGCATATATCCCAATCAGACGAGGGACCCGGATGCCTACCTGGGAATTCTCAGGATGAATGTTCACTTATAGGCTAAAGCATGTCTTCATTATGTTATTAGAATCTATAATCTTTGATAATTCAACGTTTTCGTTTATTCGTTTTAATTAATGAATAAATGATTACACTCACTTTCCTTAAACTAAGCTCTAAAATCTCAAAATTTTACAGCTTAAATCAATCTCATTTCATAACCATCTATGGTTTTCACAATCACGCTTCACCTTACCATCTTAGCCACTTTTTAAATATTCAACACCCTACCCAAATCATATTATTTCATTTCTCCACATGTTACTTATTTTTTTTTTAAAAAAAACTATAACCTCATACCTTAGCACAAACTAAAGATTTCTAAATCTTGTTGTATTTTCATTACCTAGTAACTTTACAAAGTACATATTTTTGTCGAAAGATGTCCTCGAACTTAAATTCAATTATTTATTTATTGACGTAACAAACAATTTTCTATATAATGCTTTAAACTATTAAAAATCACTTAATAGAACCTTGATCTTCAAAGCCTAATGTCATGTTTGAAATCTCCAACTAACGGGAATATTTTAATCAAAGCTCACTTAGCTTGTACTATTTAACAACTTTTGCTTTATGTATAAAACCAATTTTGAAAATAAGATTTTTTTTTATCCATAGGAATAATATCTAGTCTCTAAATTCTCCATCGACACTCACTCATTTTCAACTTGTTCAAATTTTTACAATATTTGGCATATACCACAATCATGTTTTCTTATACACTTGATTATAACCTTTGATCCAAACCCCAAAATTTACACTGCTACATAATCTCCTTACTATAAAATAAACTCTTAAACAACTATCTTCATATTCACTATCTCTCGCAACCTTGATTCTGTTTCGAGATTTTTCATCATTTCCCCAAGAACTAAATTCATATCCTTCACCTTCTCACACATAAGCTAGTTACCCATGATAACCAAACTATTGAAACTTGATTGTGTGTTGCATCAAACATAATCCTTAGTTATACATGAGGATTCGACTATCTACCATATTTGAACATTTGAAACTAGAATTCATGGAATATAAACTATTTGCTATAGACACACCTAGAGTCATTAACCTTGTCTAGGGCAACTCTATTACAACTCGTATGATATACTTGATACTTGATTGCTTACATGTACATATTATCAATTTGCAATTCATGTGTGTAATAATTGGTGCACTTAATCAAACAACTGATAGAGGATGAAGTACTTGCTCAACAGTTAGTAGAGTACCAAATAACCTACTCAACGATTGGTAGAGGTCATCATGCCTGCTCAACAGTCGGTAGAGGCCCTACAACCTGCTCAACGACTGGTAGAGGCTATCGCACCTGCTCAACAATCGGTAGAGGTTCTTACTCACTGACTGGTAGAAGTCTTTTTCCTGCTCAACAGTTGGACTCATTTTTGTATAGATTGTATACGATTCAATCACAAGGTTATTTTGCATTACTTACATGTGTGTTTAGAGTCATAGAAGGACACAAAACCCTAATGTAAGGTAAATTGGTGATTACGGTCCGGAACGTAATCATGAATTTACAGGTACGTTAAGGTAGTGTGAAATTCTATCAAGGTTTTTGGTAGATAACCAATTATAAACTCTAGTTACCTGTTTAGTATTTCTATAGTCAATTAACTCATGCATTTCTTTTTAAGATTCCTAAAACTTAAAGTTTAGTGTTTTGCTAGATTCTTATTCTCCTTGCTATTTTAGACGAACCTAATCCAACCCTTAAAACCCACACCTATCAAACGTCTTACCAAATTATTCGAAATAGTTTATTCTGTTACCTATAAATTCATGTCATGTCTTAACACAAATTTGCCAAACCACAGTTGCCCTAATTTCTACCCAATCACTGTCAACCCGGTGTTTTTTTTTATAACTTCGGGACGAAGTTTCTAAAAGTAGGGGAGACTGTAACCTCACGAATTTTCCCATTTATTTTGCATTAAAGTATTTCCCGATCCATGATATAAAGTCTAATTTATTTCTAAGTATTCTTATCTTTATCCGTGCACTCTATTTTTCTAAGTTCCTTTTATCATTGTACTTAAAAAAAAAATCTTCAATCATGACATATGTCCTATCCTAATTCTATTTATAAAATGACGATTTTATAAGACGGTGTTTTTATTTTCTAATTCAAACTAATGATTTTTTTTTATTTATTTCTTATTTAAAGCTAATCATTTTTCCAATTACATTTATAATCTCAAACAAGGAAGATATAAATTCATTTCAAAATAAAGCCTTGAGTCAAGAGTCAAAGTCTTGACAACATAATTCTTGGAGTCAAAGTCTTAGTCATAGTCAAAGTCTTAGTCCTAGTCAAAGTCTTAGTCAAACAGTCAAAGTCTTAGTCAAATAGTCAATTCATCATAAAACCTTACTTTATGGTGTTGACCAATTTTAATGGCTAATTGAATCCAAAACTAGTATAAAAACCCACCTATGAACCATTACACTTTGCACCTCTAAATCGATTGTTTCAATCCGATTAAACTTTCCCTCATACCTTTCTTCTATAGTCTATTACTTCTACAATTGAAGCTTTGATTATAAGCTCTTGTAATTGGCAACTTTGGGGATACACATATTCTATTTCTCGAGACTTTATACTTTGCTAAGGTGAGTTTACGTAACCATGTTTATGCAATTCTTCATACTTGCAACATTATACTTAAGCAATTCTACATGCATGTCTAGTTGTAAACTTTAATGCCTCATGAATTAGACAACAACAACAGTTTCAACGAGTTTCAACGAGTTTCAACATTACATAATCATTAGCTATGGCCAAGCCGGCGATACTCAATAATAGATCTATTGGATTGACAATCCCACCCGGATACGTGTACCTCCTACATAGGTAGCGTGGGTGATTGTTATCGTTCCAACATATTATTAAGGTGAACCGTGGATGACGGGATAGACTTAAACTAGTCGGAGGTTTGATTATGTCGATTCAACATTCCATGTTTATTCATGTAGACTTAAACTTACGATAGACATATGAATTGCTAAACTTTTATTTCTAAACTTAATTGCTTGACATGGCTTATGTATTCTCACCAACTTCTAGTTGACCCCCCCATTTTTACAACTCAACAGGAAATAATGATGCTTGAAGTCTAGAGCTAGTATGAGAAGATATTTGAAGTTTTATGCTTTGTTTGATTTTTGGATGTACTAGATTTCATTCAAGACATTTAATGTAATTCAATATTGTATTAAAGGATTATGTAAACATATGTATTACCATGAGCTACTGAACAATCATTCATACGTGACACCTCGATGTTTCCGCCATCGGTTGGGGTGTTACAGTGATCATGTGTGATGCTAGCGACTTTGCTGTTGGGGCTGTGTTGGGCCAGCGTAGGGACAAGCATTTCCATCCCATTTACTACGCTAGCAAAACACTCAATGATGCCCAAGAGAATTACACGACGACAGAGAAGGAGTTGCTAGCCGTCGTCTTTGCTTGTGATAAATTTAGGTCGTATCTCGTGCTTTCTAAGACTATCATTTTTACTGACCATTCCGCTCTTAGGCATCTTTTCTCCAAGAAAGATGCAAAGCCTAGACTGATTAGGTGGATCCTTTTGCTTCAAGAGTTTGATATTGAGATTAGGGATAAGAGTGGAGCTGAGAATGTAGCTGCGGATCATCTATCTCGTTTAGAGAATCCAGAGTTAAAGAGAGCTAGGGAAGAGAGGATTAGGGATGATTTTCCTCATGAGAGTTTGATGTCTGTGGTAGCTAGGATCTGTAGGGACTTCCCTTAGTATGCCGACATAGCTAATTACTTAGTTTCGGGTGAGTTTAAGAGTGATATTACTTTTCAGGAGAAAAAGAAATTGATAGCCGACTCTAAGTACTACTTGTGGGATGATCCTTACTTGTTTAGGTTAGGACCAGATCAGGTTTTGAGGAGATGTGTTTTTGGTGAGGAGACGAGAGATATCCTTAGGCACTGTCATGAGGGTAGAGTAGGAGGTCACTACGGGGCGGCTAATACCGCCAAACGCGTGTTTGACGCGGGTTTCTATTGGCCGACCATTTTTAAGGATGCCCATGAGTTTGTGAGACATTGTGATGCCTGTCAGAGGACCGGTAATATCTCATCCCGTAATGAGATGCCCCAAAATCCCATTCAGGCCATTGAAGTATTTGATATGTGGGGCATTGATTTCATGGGTCCATTCCCCAATTCTCGTGGGAATAGATACATCCTAGTTGCGGTTGACTATGTTTCTAAGTGGGTGGAAGCTCAAGCTTTGCCTACAAATGACGCACGGGTTGTTGTGAGGTTTTTAAAGACACTGTTTTCTAGGTTTGGTGCTCCTAAGTCCTTGATTAGCGATCGTGGTACACACTTTTGCAATGACCAGATGGAGAAAGCTTTGAAACGCTATGGGGTCACCCATCGGCTTTCTACGGCTTATCATCCACAAACGAGTGGTCAAGTGGAAAATACCAATCGCGGAATCAAGAGAATCCTAGAGAAAACAGTGGGGCAGAACCGAAAGGATTGGTCGGATCACCTAGAGGATGCATTGTGGGCTTTTCGCACCGCATTTAAGACACCGATAGGCACCACTCCTTTTTGGTTAGTTTATGGGAAAGCGTGCCATTTACCGGTTGAGTTAGAGCATAAGGCATTTTGGGCGTTGAAGAGGGTTATTTTAGATCTGGATATGGCAGGTAAGCATAGATACCTTCAGTTGCATGAGTTAGAGGAGTTGAGGGATGATGCTTATATGAGATCGTGGGATTATAAAGAGAAAACTAAGAAGTTGCACGATAAGCGTCTGAAGATAGTGAAAGAATTTAAGTGTGGGGAGAAAGTGTTACAGTATAATTCTCGTCTTAGGTTGTTCTCGGG
This sequence comes from Ambrosia x helenae, assembly GCA_030844895.1. Classification (NCBI taxonomy): domain Eukaryota; kingdom Viridiplantae; phylum Streptophyta; class Magnoliopsida; order Asterales; family Asteraceae; genus Ambrosia; species Ambrosia x helenae. The sequence continues at coordinate 9,937,247 of CM061234.1, forward strand.
AAAGCTTAGGTCGCGTTGGACGGGTCCTTATGTTGTTACACAGGTTTTTCCCTACGGTACGATTGAGATCGAAGGTGAGGATGGCCAGCAATGGAAGGTGAACGGCCATAGGTTGAAGCATTATGAGGATGGGATGAGCGTTGATGAGGAGGTGGAGGTTTCGGACCTCCCTAAGATCAATCCCGAGTAGGTTTGTGAGAGTGTGGGGATACCCCCAAGTGTAGAGTTTGTATATTCTTTTCATGTTCGTTACTTAGTTGCGTCGTCTTTATGTTTTTGCTTTTATTATGTGTCTAGGTTATTAGTTTGAGTCTTTTTATTTTATTTTATTTTATTTTTTTTTAGTTCGGTATTCTGCTGGGTTTTTGTTTTATCTTGTGCAGGTTTGGATTGTACCGCTCGTACTCAATCTCCATTCGGGCGATTCTGGAGCTGTACGTTATATTGAAGCAACCCAAAAGTTTACCATTGTGTTAGAGCTGATCGCGAATGAAATGCTATACGATCGAGCTGGATTGGACTAATGTTTTGGAGCTTACGAAGAAAAAAAATTAACCAGCTAAGTCCTTTCCAATTTGCCCTCGTCTCTTTATTTTTGTATTCGGAATTTTTTTTTTGTGTCGTTTTCTATTCCTACATTGAGGGCAATGTAGAGTTTAAGTGTGGGGATGGGAAACTCTTGTTTAATCTGTATATAGCGTCGGTTTGAGTCCAAAAAAAAAAAAAATTGAAAAAATCGAAAAATGAAAAAAAAAATGTCCCTGATTTTGAAGTTTGCATTATAAAATATGGGAAATGATAGATAAAATCAAGTGTCTGGTTTTCAAATATTATATGTATTAGAAGAAGAAATAATCGAAAGCGTGTTGACTTGGGATGTGTGGGTAGGCCCAGCCGGTAGAAAAGTTTCCTTTGAGCTAATACACTAAATATATTAGGATACCTTGTGGGTTCTCATCTAAGAAAAAAAATGGGGAAGCTGAAACCGCCAATAATAGTATAAGGAATACTGTTATAAGTTTAAAACCGTTAGAATTTCTAATCAAAAGTTGAACAAAGAAAAAAAAAAAGAAAAGAGCTGGATATAAAATAAGGGCAAGGCCAATGGTGTCGTTTCTAGGGATAGTGACTCCGGACTCGACTCCCTCTAGGATTGTCTAAAAATAAATATCTAAAAAAGCTCATGAATCAAATAGAAATCAAAGCGAAAATACTGAAGCTTAAGGTGCCTGGCCACTGGGATAGCAACTTGGATTGGTCACACCCTCTGAGTTAAGTATGCTGAGATGAAAAAAAAAAGAAAAAAAAAACAACAAATGATTTTAAATTCTCTCGGTTTTCTACATAAAACGGTTAGGAATAGTCAATTGGTTGTTCCTTTTGTTTCATAAGCTTGAGGCGGGATTAGGTGAAACTGTGGCTTCTTTAGTGTGAGACCCTAGGTAGACTAAATGAACCTAAAGATAAACTAACATGATAAAGGGCTTAGAAACCGGCGGTTGGGTTTAAGAGGACAAGTATACCTGCAATCGCAGTTGGTACGTAATTAGATTTTTAAAATTAAAGTAACCTATGTTTTGAGGCCAGATTATTTGATTGTGATTCCGTAGCATAATTCTTTTTCAGGGACGAAAAAGAGTCAAGTGTGGGGATGTTTGATGTGTCGTAAAACACATCTATTTGCCTATGTATTTTGTATATTATTTGGTCAAGTTTTTATTCGTTTTGTGTCGTTTTTATTAGGTATTTATTTATTTTATTATTTTATAGGTGTTCGTGAAAAATGAGTTCAAAACGAAAGAATTTTAATTGAGACACGAACACTTGAGAGCATGTGTTCATGGACGTTGGAGCATAAACGAGCTACTTTGGTCAAGTCAAGAACACCCGAGTCAAAAGCGAATAATAATAATAATAATAATAATAAAAATAATAATAATAATAATAATAATAATAATAATTTTAATAATAATAATAATAATAATAATAATAATAATATGAAACAAACGTGACCTTTGTCAGGATTTCAAAACTCAAGATGAAAACACAAATTATAGTGGGTAGGGCTTCAATAAAGGGACATGGGCATTATTATATATATCAATTCTCATCATGTGATTGCGTCAGTCCATTTTATTGGTTTCTTACTTTTGTCACCAAAGTTTTATTTATTTTTCTTTGCCTCTTTGAATTGGTTGACACATATTACCATTGCCGTTAATTGTTGTCTTCCTTTTAAAATCATATTCTATGTCTATTAAATCATAAAGTCAGTGGCGCAACCGATTGGTTGACGCCGCTGCCCCTAATAAAAAAACGAGTTTTTACACTTTCAGCCCCCCTATTTTTTAACAACTTTATAAAATAAAAACTTCGTCATGTGCTTTTTTTTATTTAGGCGTCGGTACAACATCATGTTTTGACATAAGCGGTAGAAAATCACGTTTGAGGGTTCGACGTAGACACTTTAAATTGACGTTCGACATAACGTTGTCGAAAATTAGTCTGGTTAAAAATAATAATGTTAATTCGTTTACTAAAAAACGATTTCCTTGCGTACTTATTGTTAGGTAAAAGCTTTTTATGCATAGTTTACGAATTGTGTGTCGACTACCGTTCGTTCTAGCTCACATCGCGCACATACCTTTAAACCACGTGTTCGTGTGCTTGGGTCCCACGTATGTCATTTTTTACGCAGTCATATTTATTCTTACCGGGTTAGATACGTGCCTGCGGGGCAACGCCCGCGAGACTAATACTAGTTATTATAAAAAGAAAACGAGAGGCGCAGAAGATAATTAATAATTCATTCTAAAAAAAATCGCACAGAGAGGCACGAAGACAAAAGTCGACCATTATTCAAGCTGCCAAGGTGACGATTAGAAGAGCAGTGAAGGAGAAAAGGCCCCTGGCATGTTAAAGGTTAATATTCAAGGAGCCTTGGGTTTGCTTAGTTTTTTTTTTTTATAGACATAATTAAGACTATGTTTAATTATTTTGTGATTTAGATAATAATATGATTGAATGACGTTTGATTTCCGTTTGGATGTGTAGAATTACATGATTTTAATTTTTATTGTTGGATTTGATATATGTGTGTTAGTGTTATTTTTATTTGAAGTTTGTTTATTGGTTTTGTGGAGCTAGGCATGTAGAGATACCCCCTAGGTCTTGAAATCAATCTAGTTCGTCAACTTAGGTTAGCGTGCTAGTATTTGGAGTTGGAGTACGACACAAGTATAACAAACTAATATAATAAATTAACTAAAACGTGCAGTCCATTCTTGAGGGTGAGAAATCTAACTCGAGATTGCTAGGTAACTAACTAGGCATTGTTCGGTAGTTGGCAAGCGCTAGGGCGGGAGTCGTTACTTGTTCGTGTTTAGAGTTTTCCTAGGTTTCTTTCAGTAGAGTTTAAGTCTGCTTCACAGTTTGAGGGTTTTAATCCAGGAGAGGTTTTAATCTGATTTCTGTGAGATTTTGGTACCTTGATCTTCAAAACCTAATGTCGTGTTTAAAATTCTCCAACTAACTGGAATATTTTAATCAAAGCTCACTTAGTTTGTACTATTTAACGACTTTTGCTTTATGTACAAAACAAATTTTGAAAATAAAATCTCCCCATCCATAGGAACAATATATAGTTTCTAAATTCTCCATCGACACTTACTCATTTTCAACTTGTTCAAATTTTTACAATATTTGGCATATACCACAATCGTGTTTTCTCATACACTTGATTCTAACCTTTGATTCCAACCTCACGATTTACACTGCTACATAATCTTCTCACTTGTGCCACTTTGAGAAGCTATGAAATAAACCCTTTATTAACTATCTTTACATTCACTATCTCTCGCAACCTTGATTCTGCTTCGAGATTTTTCATCATCCTCTCAAGAACTAAATTCATATCCTTCACCTTCTCAAACATGAGCTAGTTACCCATGATAACCAAACTATTGAAACTTGATTGTGTGTTGCATCAAACTTAATCCTTAGTTATACATGAGGATTCGATTATCTACCGTATTTGAACATTTGATACTAGAAGTCATGGAATATAAACTATCTGCTATAGACACACCTAGAGTCATTAACCTTGTCTAGGGCAACTCTATTACAACTCGCGTGCTATACTTGATTGCTTACATGTGCATATTATCAATTTGCAATTTATGTGTGTAATAATTGGTACACTTAATCAAACAAGTGTTAGAGGATGAAGTACTTGCTCAACAGTCGGTGGAGTCCCTACAACCTGCTCAACGATTGGTAGAGGTCATCATGCCTGCTCAATAGTCGGTAGAGGCCCTACAACCTACTCAACGACTGGTAGAGGCTATCGCACCTGCTCAACAATCGGTAGAGGTTCTTACTCACTGACTGGTAGAGGTCTTTTTCCTGCTCAACAGTTGGACTTATTTTTGGATACATTGTATACGATTCAACCACAAGGTTAATTGCTTTATTTTACATGTGTATTTAGAGTCATAGAAGGACACAAAACCCTAATGTAAGGTAAATTGGTGATTGCGGTCTGGAACGTAATCATGAATTTACAGGTACATTAAGGTAGTGTGAAATTCTATCAAAGTTTTCGGTAGATAACCAATTATAAACCCTGTGTTTTTAATAACTTCGGGACGAAGTTACCAAAAGTAGGGGAGACTGTAACATCACATATTTTTTTTATAATTTTTAATTATTTGTTATACCACTATGGTGTATTGGTCATAAAAAAAAGCAACGATTTTGAATGTTAGTTTTTTTTACAATAGTTATAATATCCAAACAAAAAGTAATATTCTTTTTACCAGTCGTTTAATATAATAAAAAAATTAAACTTAAGTAAATAAATATACCAAACCACATTTGGTTTTATAGTCACTAAAAACACAGAATTGTTTCGTTGATATTGATACAAGCAAATTCCATTTTTTTTAAGTAATGGCTACTTGGATGGTAGTCTAATATAGTCAAAGATGATAAATTCTAACATAATAAAAGAAATAATCAATCATGATTAATAATAAACAAATTTTGGACAAACTAACCAATCAAGCCGAAATGTCGACATTTCAGCTCTTGATCTCCTCAAATGCATTCCATAATTGAACCACATTTAGAACTAATTATTAACTTTTAAAAATCCAAACCTTTTCCCTCCCATTTACTCGTCACTTTCCTCATCACCTTCGGCATTTGCGCCGGTAAATCCGAGTTTCGACTTGGATACTCAAACAATCAAAGCCGACCATGTCCATCCATCTCCAATCATTCCTAAACTAAACGACGCGTCTTTGACCATAATTAAAACCAAATCAGCGGCACTTACCATCTTGACCAGTCAACATGTTTCCATCTTTGACCACGATTCTGACAATCAAGCAGCGCGAGATAATCAAATTCATTCACTACCATAGTTACTCTAGGTATTTCGATCTAGTATAGACTGAATTATCATAAAAAAAAAACGCCTCCATCTAAGGCTAATTTTAAGGATTTATAGCTGAAACTTTTGACCCAAGTTTTAGTCACCATAATCACCTCATAATTACAAGGTTTCTGTCGTAAATGAGTATAAATTCCATCTCTATAACTTTTTTCGTCATCCTCTGCCCATGAAACTCCAACATATCTATACTAATTAGTCTACAACATTCATTTAAAAACCATACCTAAGTGATTTGCCTTGCTCCTTGTTGGAGCCGAAACAACCTTGCCAAGTGTCGAGTCTCGAAATGATGATGAGGCGGTGGCGTCGGACTGTAGAAGGCGGCGAGGTAGTGGCTGACCACGGTGTTCCGCATAACAATGGTTGATGGGTTGATTTCTGCTGTGGTGGTTAAGTCCGGTAACCGGAAAACATTTGGGAATTATGTTAGGTTGGGATTCGAATATTGTTTGCTTTCTTTCGGGTCAAATCCTGGTCGGCTTGGTTTTGGTCAACAACAATCTTCGTTGATGGGTTTGTCTCGACCACCCAAATTTTGAAGACATTCTCTGTTGTTGTTTTGTTCCGCTACAACCACGGAACCACCTCCACCGCTATAGGACTCCGACGGTTCCTATTGTTCCTTCCGCAATCTAAGGTAAACAATTATCAACTTACATGTTACGATAGATATCATACGAACAGAGACATTATTGTTAACTAGCTTATAAAACCTTGTGGACTTTTAAAACTTATTTGAAGAGATAAACATGAGTTTATTACAAGTTTTTGGCAATATGTACGTGATATATATACATACAGTTCAAACAAGTCAAATGAATATTCAACGAAAGACTTTAGACATTTGGTTTTGCCTATCTATTATTTATTTTATTTTTTTTCGATGTTTTTTTTTCAGTGTTACAAGATTATAAAATTTGCTTTCAACTACCAAAATGAAGAGATTTTCTGCAACATATGATTCTTTGTTTTATTTTACTTTTATTTATTTATTATTATTAACATCATTATCACAAACATCATGGATTTTTCTACAGTAACGCTTGAATGCAAAACTCATCTTATCCTTCAATTAAAAATATAAGTTATCATTTATTTAGATCGGGTTACCTAGAAACCTTATTTTGTCATAATAGAAATATATGAATATAAATATAAATATATATATATATATAAACACAAAATGTATATATATAAACTGGCCTTCGAAACAATTAAAACGCAAGACAAGCTACGCGTATATTATTTTCACTATCCTCAATGTTTCTTTTACAACTAGTTTCAAGTTGCAATCTGAAAATTACATTAAAGGTATATATTTCACATAACTATACATACACGGCTGCCTTCGAGAAACAAAACCAAGTTCTTATTGGTCCGTTAAGTCATACACACTTTAAGACGCGCATTCATTCAATGCGAGTCTAGGTAGTTGAATAAACTATCTATACAATCAATAAATGAAACAAACTTATTTGCATTAGAATTTAAGGCATCATTTATTTGTAATAGGATACAAGAGTTCAATTTAACCAAGTTCAGATTTGTTGCTACTTGCTAGTACTTGCACAGTGAATTTCAGGTGAGTTTACGTAACCTTGTTTATGCAATTCTTTATACTTGAAACTTTATACTTAAGCAATTCTACATGTCTAGTTGTAAACTTTAATGCCTCATGACTTAGACAAAGACTATTAGACTTAAACTTCAACTTACATAATCATTAGCTGTGGCCAAGCCGGCGATATACAATGATAGATCTATTGGATTGACAACCCCACCTAGATTCGTTGACCATCTTGTATGGGGAGCGCGGGTGATTGTTATCGTTCCAAACTTTATAAGGAGAACCGTGAATGCGGGATGGACCTAAACTTTATAAGGAGAACCGTGGATGCGGGATGGACCTAAACTTTATAAGGAGAAACGTGGATGCGGGATGGACCTAAGCTTTATAAGGAGAACCGTGGATGCGGGATGGACCTAAACTTTGTCGGAGGATTGATTATGTGCATACTATACTTATTGTTTATTCATGTAGACTTAAACTTACATAAGACATATGAATTGCTAAACTTTTATTCTTTTAAAACTTATTGCTCGACTTGTCTTATGTATTCTCACCAACTTCTAGTTGACCCCCCCCCCCATTTTTCCAAACTCAACAGGAAATAATGATGCTTGAAGTCTAGAGCTAGCATGAGAAGATATTTGAAGTTTTAAGCTTTGTTGATTATTGGATGTATTAGATTTCATTCAAGACATTTAATGTAATTATTGTAATGAAACAAAGGATTATTTAAACTTATGTATTACCATGAGCTACTGAACAATCATTCATACGTGACACCTCGATGTTTCCGCAATCGGTTGGGGTGTTACATCATGTTTGGGCTCCTAAGGTTATAGTCTAGGTCAATGAATCTAATAACCTAATTCCCTATAACCATGGCTCTGATACCAATCTGTAACACCCCAACCGATGGCGGAAACATCGGGGTGCCACGTAATGACGATTGTTCAAAAGCACATGGCACTAATTAAAGTTTGAAATGTAATAAATAACCAAATTAAATGTGGTACAATACGAAAAGGAAATACAAATTGTTCAAAAACCAAATAGCATAAAAAGTTCAAATTATTATTCTAAGTCCAATGCCTTAAGTGATCTGCAATCAAGCATTTCCTGAAAACATGCCAAAGTAATATTTGTCAAAATAAAATATGTTGGGAAGCAAACCTAGGATTTTGTACATGCAGTAAGTTTTTAAAACGTACAATTCAAGTGTCAATATTATCAAGGCATTCATGTAAAACACGTAAGTAACATACGGGACAAAATCAAGCCCTAAAGTTGACAAAGAGTCCCGAACACAAGTTGTATGCATCTAACGATGACCAAGGGCCTCCCCTGGAAAGGGTAAATCAAACAAGGCGAGTTGTCAGTCCAATAGAGCTATCCATCGTTACTGTCGGCTAGCTAAGTTAATGATTTTTCATAAAGTTTGTAAGTACTACACTTAAGTCTAACACAAAGCACAAGAATAATCATGAACACGTATATGAATCGTATATGTAAAGAAAAGAAGTTTAAGTGTATGTGAATGTGTAAGTTTGCATATGGTGCATGTTTCACCCCAAAAGTGAGAAAACGAAAAGGGGTAGGTATTACAAACCTTTAGCTAAGCAAAAAGTATCCAAGCTGTGATGAGATGATGGCCAGGAGATTCCCGAAGAAATCAACCTAAAGGATACGAACAAGTCTACGTATGTACGATCTTAAAAGTCTAGGGTTTCTAGGATAGGAACTTGGGGTTTCTATCTTAATTGGGATATTAGGTTTTTGATAAGTAATTTAAATTAAATAATACAATGTATTTAAATAAGAATAAAATGTAAGAATTAACGAAATACCCTAATAATGAAATAAATAGAGGTTCATAAAATCATAATTTTTCTGAAAAAAATAAACAAATTCATAATTCAGAAAATTATTAAATGGTATTTTTTATGGCTTAAAAAACGCCAAGAATGTAATAAATACGAATTTAAATGATAAAAATATATGAATATAACCTTTTTATAGGAAATAAAAGCAGGTGATTTAAAAGATTGAAAAATAATTTTATAAATTATTTTCTGTTTTATTTTTAATTAAATCATATTATTTAGTTAAAAACAATGAATTAATTTATTTAAATGGATAAAAATATTTAAACATGAGCTTTTAGGTTTTAAAATTTAAAAAAGTGATCCACATGATTAAAGAGATCTATAAAAAATTTTTGGTGTTAAAACGAATTAAAAAGAATTTATTATGACTAAATGAAAAAAAATGAATTAAAAATAATAAATAAATGATTTTCGGAATTTAAAAATTAAAATAATAAATTTTAAGATTTATAAAAGTTTCCCGGAAAGTTATAGATTTTTTTGATAAGTTTTGATATAAAAAAATATTAAAAGAATAAAGCTTTAATAAGAAAACAAAAGAAGCAAAAAAAAAAAAAAAGTATGGCTCACAAGACTTGAACCTAAGATCAAAGGCTGGTCTAAACCTTATCACAAGTGTGGCCACCACTGGGCCACACCCTGAGATCTTTTTTTATAACAGAGGAAAATTTTAGTTAAACATTGTTTCAGATTGATCCTAATTCCCAATTACTATACGTAAACCCGAACTTCAATCCAACCCAATTAAATTCGATTAGGAACAAGATAACACGAAAACAGTTAGGGCTTTTAACAAGCATACATTGACGAACAAGAGGGTATGTTTAATTTGCACTTACTGGTTGCGTGGCTTCAAGAAAAGAAGAAAAAGGATCCGAGGAAGAACGCTTCAAACCGTGAGTTTAGAGAGCGATTTTGTTCGATTAAAGGAGAGGGATTGTAGGCGAGTTGGGTCTGAACGCAATGGTATCACGAATTTATAATATTATCGCTGATATGGAATATTTTGAATGTGATTTGATTTGGTTTTAATGGGTTTAAAAAAAAAAATTGATTGCTATAAAATTACCCAAAAATTAGATGGAATTAACGTGTTATTGAAGTGTATAAGGTAAGTATGCCGATTTCGTTCGTATTAATGTAAGAATTTCTTCAAATCGTTACCATATAGAGCCACGAAAACTATCGGTAGATACATTTAGAACCCGGGTAGGGTCATGGTACTGCTGGGTGAGGAACTGTAGCTACTTCAAATCAAGTGAAATTAAAGATGGGCCTGGGTTATCGCTGGTTATGAAGGAGTCCACCAAACAAAAAAATAAATAAATGAAATGAATTGAAAGCAACATTATGTTGCTGTGTGTCGTTTGTTCCAAAAGTCCACAAAGGACAAAACACTAAAGCAAGTTTCAAATTATTTCAGTTTCAAATTATTTCATTCATTCATTCGTAGTTTTTTTTTTTTAAATTACCATTCTGTATAAAAAAGGATATAAAATATATATGTGTATATGACAAGGTACAAAATAGATGGATTTCTAGGTTAATCAAGTTTAATAAATCTTGTTTATAATATAGGTTTGTAAATAAAATTTAGGGTATATGATTCGAAATACTTAGGATATAATACAATGACGATAGATTACAAATAAAAAAAACAGACAAAACCGAACTCATAACTTTTATTAATTTTGTGAAAAACGATAAAATAAAAAATAATGAAATCATGCGATGTTACATCAAAGCCTCAACTTAGCATCGCGGATTTCACCTGGAAGATTCGAGTGTATGGTAAGTTGCAAGGCTCGCACCCGCTTGGGTTTTGTCTCCTAGCGGCTAAGGGCATCCGCTACTACATTAGCTTTCCCCGGATGGTACTTAATAGCACAGTCATAATCATTTAAGGGTTCGACCCATCGACGTTGCCGCATATTCAGTTCCTTCTGATCAAAGATGTGCTGGAGACTCTTATGGTCAGTAAAGATTGTACACTTAGTCCTATACAGATAATGCCTCCAAATTTTTAGAGCAAACACCACTGCTCCTAACTCCAAGTCATGGGTGGTGTAATTTTTTCTCATGAACTTTCAATTGCCGTGATGCATACGCGATCACCTTATCACGTTGCATCAGTACACACCCTAAGCCTTGGATGGAGGCGTCACAATATACTACAAAGTCATCCGTACCCTTAGGTAACGACAGAATTGGTGCACTACAGAGTTTCATGTTTAACAACTGAAAAGCAAATTCTTGGGCATCTCCCCATTTATAAGTAATACTTTTCTGTGTCAAAGTGGTGAGGGGTTGAGCGATCTTTGAAAATCCCTCGATGAATATGCGATAATACCCCGCAAGACCAAGGAATTGACGCACTTCTGTAGGAGTCTTAGGAGCCTCCCAACGTTTAATAGCATCAATCTTGGTAGGGTCAACATGTATACCAGCCTCGTTTACCACATGCCCTAAAAATTGAACCTCCCGAATCCAGAAATCAAGTTTGGAAAATTTTGCATACAACTGCTCCCTCCTTAAAAGTTCTAAGATCATCTGTAGGTGTTGCTCGTGTTCTTCCCTGTTTTTGGAGTAAATCAAAATGTCATCAATAAACACTATGACAAATTTATCCAAATAGGGCTTACACATGCGGTTCATAAGATCCATAAAGACCGCGGGTGCATTAGTCAACCCAAATGGCATGACCAAAAATTCATAGTGTCCATAGCGAGTTCGGAAGGCTGTTTTGGCCACATCCTCCTCTCGGACTCTCAGTTGGTGGTAACCCGACCTCAAATCAATCTTCGAATAAAAAGTTGGCCCTTGGAGCTGATCAAATAAGTCATCAATACGAGGTAATGGGTAACGGTTCTTGATAGTGACTTTATTCAGTTCCCGGTAGTCAATGCACATGCGGAAACTCTCGTCCTTCTTTTTAACGAACAGAACTGGAGCTCCCCATGGTGAAGAATTGGGTCTAATAAAACCCCTGTCTAGTAACTCCTGGAGTTGGGTAGACAGCTCTTGTAGTTCACCTGGTTCTAGACGGTAAGGCGCACGCGCGACTGGGGCCGCCCCGGGTGTATGGCCTATTTGAAACTCCACCTGTCGAATAGGTGGAAGTCTCGGTAGTTCTTCTGGAAAGACATCCTGATAATCACGAACCACTGGAATGTCTTCGATGTTTGGTCTCTTCGACTCGGGTGTCGGAGATATTTGCCAATATAGCTGGATAGCCCTTCCGTACACACTTCTGGGCTTTCAAGAATGAAATGATGCTTACCATAGGACCACCCCGGTCCCCACGAATAGACAAAAGTTCTCCACTAGGAAGAAGAATACGAACAATTTTCCCCAGACAAAGAATCTCAGCATGATGCTTAGACAACCAATTCATGCCAACTACAATATCAAAACAGATAGGAATAAGGTTGATGTCAAACAATTGACCATCTAGGCCGAGCTTACAGCTGCGGTGAACATGTGTCGCCTCAACAGGCTTGCCATCAGCCAGCTCTACAGAGTGTGGAGTTTCTAGAAGAGTAGGGGTTGTTCCTAGAAGTTTGCTAAGTTTCATTGACACAAAGCTAAAATCCGCACCAGTATCATATAAAACAGAGGCAAGAATATCGTTTATAGAACAAGTACCCATCACAACATTATTATCCGATCTGGCTTCCCCCGATCCGATCACAAATGCTCTCCCCCGAGCCCCGTTGTTGTTTCCCTCAGTACTGTTGTTGCAATTAACTTTCAGTTGTGGACAATCCCTCTTAAAGTTATTCACACTACCACACTGGTAACACCCATTACCACCCCGCTACTGCTGACTTTGCTGTATTGGTTGATTTCCCTGAATGTTAACCCGACAATCCTTTGCCACATGCCCCAACTTGTTACAGGGTTCACACTTAACTTTGTTGCACGGTCCAGAGTGGTGGAAATTGCACCTATTGCACTTGGGATGGTTTCCTTGGTAACCACCCTGCAACTGATTACGATTGTTGTTCCCTCCATTGTTGTCGTGCCTCTTGCTCTGATGTTACTGATTACTATTACTTGAGTGTTTACCAGCCGCATTCTCCCATTTTCTTTTGTCGTCACTAGTACCTGACGACGAAGCACCACAAGGGGGTAGCAATCCCTCTTCCACTGTCTGGTCTATCAATTGATGTGCCATGCGGATGACCTGCTGGATGTTGTTCAACTTTGCGACAGTAACCATCCCTTTAATCTGGGGTGCGAAACCCTTGATGTACAGTTCGATTCGCTTATAAGGCGGGTTTGAATAGTTAGGACACATCGTAGCCAACTCATGTGATCTGGCTGTATATTTTTCGATCTCCGATCCCACCATTCTCAAAGTAAAGTACTCCGATTCCATCTTCTGAATTTCAACACGCGGGAAATACTCTTCCTGCATCAACTCTTTAAAATCGGCCCATGGGGTCGCATTAGCCACATCGACCCCTAACATCTGCACCTTGGCGTTCCACCAGGACAGTGCTGCATCCTCAAGTGTGCTAGTTGCATACTTAACCCGATATGCCTACGAGCAGTTACACATGGCAAAACAGAACTCCACTTTTTCAAACCACCTTAGTAATCCGACTGCCCCTTCCGAACCTCCAAAACTCTGGGGCTTACAGTCCATGAACGACTTGTAGGTGCACACCGGTGGGTTATGAGCAGGTTGACCTAAACACGGGAAGTAGGAAACACGAGTAAGGATAAGAGCTTAGAGTAAGGGTGTATGGGAAGAATGGAATGAGATAATGTTACCGGCTTGGAAGGCTTCTAGAGCTTCAACAACTCTGGCATTGATGAGCGCATTGAGTTCAGCCTGTGGCATGTTTACGTTTCCCCTTCCAAATCCTCTTCCCGCCATGGTAACTCTACATTTACATTATGCCCATGAGAAAACAATAATATGCTAAACATATAATTATTCACACAGTACAAGTGAACTAGAACACAACATGACAGACAAACACGAGAATAAGATAAAACAGCCAGTCGAAAATATCATAATTAATAGTGTCAAAAGTAAATATCCAAAGTGGTTCTCAAATTCACAATGATATTAAAATGATAGTCGAGACATAATAATAATAATATTTAAAATAGAAAGAAAATCAATCATTGTCCATGGTAGTGCAGGAGTCATCGCCATCACTCTCGTCGACCTCTAAGGGCTCGACCTCCTCCTCAGCTTCCTCCTCGGGATCCTCTTCTAGTTGTTCCTCTTGTGGTATCACAGGGAGTTGTTGGTTGGCCATCAATAGTTGTATCTGTTGCTTTTGTTCCTCGATGATTAGTCTGGTCTCTGCTAGACGAGCGGTCAGTGTATCAATGCGTTCCTCCAAAGCGGAGTGTCGTGAGGTTAGGGTGTTACGCAAATCCCAAATGAGTTCTAGACGACGACCAGCCTGAATAACATCACTAAGTTTATCCTGCACGTAGCTCACATATCCTGCAAAGGTCTTCTCCCATGAGTCCCTGATAGTGGGAACCCTTTCAGGCACTCCGTATTTCTCCACAGTGTAGTTCAGCAGAGCAGGGTACCATCCCCACTCCTTTTCAAGTTTGTCATGATTCTCTGCAACATGGAAGTTTAGTATATGAATTCAAGGGAAATAATTAAATGGGTACTTATGCGGTTGTGTAACTACTGCAATACTTATGCTATGACGGTTATAGACTAGACTCGACACGAAGTCCTAGTTCACTATAACCAATGGCTCTGATACCAATCTGTCACACCCTCAAATTTCCACTGCGGGGTTTTACCGCGAGGCGCGTGACACACCAGGATCCCATAGCCATAAGTTATATGAACGACTCTAAATGCCCAAACCATTTAGTTCGTTTCAAATAAAATAAGTAATGATGCGCAAACACAACGCGCCCAAACCAAAATGAAAGTAAATACGTCAAAAGTTTATAAAGTTATAAATCCCATAAGTGACACCATGCATGAACGTAGACGTGCTCCTTCCTAGCGACCTGCAAAAGCATACTAAGTGTGTCAACATAAAGCTGGTGAGTTCACAGTACGAGTAGCAGTTGTAATTTCATCAAGTGTATTTAAAACATCAGTTTTAAGCTTGTCAGGAGTAGCTAACCCACTCAATGTAACTAAACAGTGGTTATTGAGAAACATACAGATGTTACAGTGCCTCAGCAATAGTGTCTATCAACACTAGTAAGAAAAAGTGGTCAGAAATTCATGCAAGTGACCCAAGCACCTCAGGCATGAGGTTCCTGCCCAACCTAATAGCGCTACTAACTAATACCCAGTTCGCCTCCAGCGATTAACCCAATAAAATAATAAGGACTTTCAAGATAGAGTGTTTAGTTCACAAGGGACAGTTAAAATATAAAACTTATAAAAGTGTGATCCACATAGGGAATCGAAAACCCGACCCACACAAGGAGTCATAGCATCCCAAACCTGGGATGTAAAAGTAGTCCCAACTAGACTAGAAAAGTTTTATTTAATTCTGTCTCAACCAGAGACACCTGCTTTCGCGAAAAGTGGTGAAACTCACCTTAGGTTGCGTACTAAAAATAAACTGCAAAGATAGCAAACGTGGAAGACTACTCGCCTACCAATAACCTATCGAACACAAAGTTGCAAGTGTTTGAGTTTGATTACACATGTGATTATCCTAACCCATGTAATCTACAATGACCTAGGTGACATTCCATGAAATTGTACTTGACACAATTAAGCCATGCAAATCCCGTCATTCGTTGGTGATTAGTATATGATGCAACATGTTAAAACTTTTAACACAACTAGTTCTCATCACACATTACATACAATCAACCTATCATATCATCTACATCATATAAACAACATGTAAACATGTTCTCAAATAGAATTTCACAACTTACAACTCAATAACACACCCAAATCATCACATAAACATCATCTCTCAAACCTGCATTTTCTGGATAAATTTTAGGTTACGGAAATCAATTTTTATAAAATACCAAATCAACTCCTCAAGTCCCCAAAATTTTACAGAGACTTCCCATAAGTTTATATGTGACTCTACTATTTTTATTTCATGTCAAAAACACAACAAGATTTTATAAAAAATAATTTAGTCCAGCCTCATATGAAAAAGCGTGCTGTTGACAGCAGCTTACATAAAAATTCATTAAATATCATAGACTCATCCAAACGGGATGAATCCAATTGGATCAACCGATTTGTAAAACTCAAGTTACAGCCCTTTAAAGTTGGTCCATTTTTCACATCCGAAAATCTGATTATACCTTTAAACTTATAAAATCATGAATACATATCAAAACAAGTCCAAAACACATGATTTTGGACTTTTTGAAAATCTAACATCATAAATCATGTTCTAGTATCAGAAAACAATCAGATTAAACATGTTAATCACCGTATAACAGCCCTACAAGTTGCTATAACAAATCCACCAGAAATCAGAATTCTCATAACATGATTCTCATAAACCCTAATCATTCTCAATAACTCATAATCATATAATAAACTCATATTAACACAATCAAATCCATATTATCATGTTTAAACCCATGTATTTACGTACCACATACCCTAGATATGATTACTATCAACAATACTCATCAACATTCATAACAAACATCCAAGACATCTTACTAACCATGATTTGCGATTTTTATATAGGTAGTTTTTAGGGTTTTTAAACTTTTCAAGTATTATGATTTATCATACAATACATAAAACATATACCTTGCAATGCTAGAATCCTTAGAACCTCAAGATTGCACCCGAAATAACTTGGATTAGTGATGAAATTAGATGAAAGATTGAAAGTGAAGGTAATGGTTGTGTGTTGCTTGTTCACGGCGCAAAACACAAGTAGGGTTTGTGTTTTATTTCTATTTTTTTATAAATAATACACCAAGGGTTTAGTTATGGGCCAAGGTTTCGGGTTCTAGGGATTTTTATCTGATAAGTGAGCCCGTTAACAATATCTAGCTCCCAAGACTAGTCCCGTCATTATTAATCATAACAACTCTTATAAAACTACTGTTTTATCAATTCATTATTATGTCTGTAATAAATATATATATATATCTCGTAGAGTTTACGTACAAGTTAACTAACACGCAGTAGTTCACAAAAACATGCAATTCACATACATGAGTTACTTCACATTCATCAATACTCACTTGTTCATATAATCATGCATGCCTAATAAATCACCAACGTTCGGGATACAGGACTCGCGTGTGTGTCAAGACAAGGATTTTCCTAACTATAACATACGTTAATGTCACCTATCATATGTTATTGTTACATAACATCCTGAAAGACCTGTTCTACTAACCCTAGCTAAGTGTTTAACCACGTATGATCATGGAAATTAACTAGAGTTTAGTAAAAGAGTTAACCTGAAAATGCGGGGTGTCACATCATCCCCAAGTTGAAAAGAATTTCGTCCCGAAATTCAACAAGTAAACAGTAAAGTTGGTGCACTTGGTTACCGGATGTCACAATATTATTGTTGTGAGAATAAGGCTTTGTTGGGTCTGCTGACCTGAAGAAGAACAAATGATTGAAAAGCCAAAATATACTAACAGTTGATAACATAAATAAACAGTCTTTACAACATACTCTTCCCAAAAGACTGTTGACCCGAACAACTGTTCCACCCAAACAACTGCTATGACAACTGCTGCTACAAAGGACTGCTGCATAACAACTGATAGAGAACAACTGCTGACCAAAGGTCTGATGAAGAACAACTGCTGATCAAGTACTGAAGACTAAAGGTCTGTTGGAGCCAACATCACTTAGGCCCCAACGGATGATACAAGACCATCAGAGTTTTCCTCAACAGTAGTTTACCTTACAGTGTTTTGTAATATAACAGTAGTTTGTATAGGGCAGATGTTTTATGTTGTTATTCTGTTAGAGGTCACTATCTTAGGTGGCGTCAGCCTAGGTCACCAGTGGTTTAGATTTGTCTATAAATAGAACAGTGCTTGTACTGTTCTATTGGTCACTCACAACATTCTGTCAGACAAACAATCACAGAGTAATCAGGCTGAGGGGGAGTACTTGTATTTGATTGTAATCTTTCAATATAATGAAAGCTTTCGATTAAGAAAACATTTATTCCTTTTCTTTTGATTATAGTTTATCATTCCGCTGCACTTTCCATATATACTCATTTCATTCTACTCTAAACTAATCAAAACAATCAAACTCAGATCCTAACAATTGGTATCAGAGCTTGGTCAATTAAATTCGATCTAATCAATCAATTTAATATAAACAAATCAGCTCACAATTATTGATATCGTTTGTTTGTCGGATTGAAAACAGAATAATAGTTTATTTTCGATTCAACCGGTTATAAACAAACTTTGTTTTTGAAAAATCAGAGAATGGCTTTAATCAATCACGATCCACACAACACTGGCACGAACAACAAGCCACCGATGCTTGTCAGATCTGAATACAATATCTGGCAACAGCGGATGAGCCATGTTCTAGCTCAACAGAACACTGGGTGTTGGAAGTCGGTTATCTTCGGACCACATGTTCCGATGGTGCCGAGTACCGAAGATCCCAAGGTTCAGGAGCCTAAGAAACTTGAAAACTACCCCGACCAGGATTTTCAGAAAATTGAGTTAGATGCTAAGGCCTTCAGTATTGTGGCCATGGCTCTACCCAATGATATATATGCTGGGCTGTTACACTGTAACAGTGCAAAGGAGTTGTGGGATGCACTGAAAGAACAATTTGGTGGGACTGAAGAGGTTATTGAAAACAATCGTGAAATACTTAACCAACAATACGAAACATTCAGTCATGTTAAGGGAGAGTCATTAACTCAACAATTTGAGAGGTTTAACTGTCTCATTAGTGAACTAAAACTGGTTGGTCTAACTTACCCTCATTCAACGTTGAACCATAGGTTTTTAAGATCATTACCAGATAAATGGGACACTATTGCTATAGTTATGAGAAACTCAATTGGATTCAAGAACCTATCACTGACCCAGCTTCATGGTAAGCTCTTGACCTATGAGGGAGAGCTTAACCAGAAAAAGAAGCTCCAGGATTCTAAAAAAGTGTCTGATGTTTAAGTATTTGGTAATACAACACTTTTGGGTCATGATGAGGTGCCTGGAAATACTAAGGATCAGAGTTATGATCATTTCATTGACATAACTTCAGGTTTTAACTCAGGTTTTAACTCTGATTCTTATTCACCAAACTATGCTTTATAGCAACTGGTGGTGATATCCAGGCATCTGATAACATATCCTTTGAGTATGATGACCTAAAATATTTTGACCCTAATGATTTGGAAGAAATGGACATTATGCACCAATTGGCCCTTCTTAGTGTAAGAACTAACAATTTTTACAAGAAAACTGGGAGAAGGTTTCCAGGGTTAACTGGCAGATCAAAGGTTGGGTTGGATAAATCAAAGATAAAGTGTTATCAATGTCATAGACTTGGTCATTTTGCTAGGGAATGTAGGAGTCAACATGGTACACCTATAATTACCTATCCAAATCAAAGGCCTCAGACCAACACTTATCAAAATTCCTATAATACCCCTGGACCAAATGTGCAAAACACTGCTCATTTTGCACAGTCCTCAAACACTGTTCCTGTCCAGTTTGTCCAAACCACTGTTCCTCAGATCCACTATGTGCAAACACCTGTTGCTCAGGCACCGGTGCCAATGACTGCTGCTTCATCCTCTGCTCCTGCAGAGACCAGTCAACAGAGTTTCTTCACACAAGGCTTTGTTGATTGGAGCAGTCTACCAGATGAGTTAACAGATGAAAATTTTGCATTAGTTGCCAAAGCTGAAAATGAACCAGAAAATTTTTGTTTCATGGCTATGGTAGAAGAAGTTGAATCTGAGGAGGTGGTGACTGAATCTAAAGTTGTGACTGATGATGTTGTTGATGAAGTAGTTGCAGGTGAAAAACCTGAAGAAGAGGTTGTGAATCTCTCAGATCCCTAGGGTGCATCTGATGATTGTGAGTGCAAGTGTGATTGTGCATTGATGGCTGCTGCTAAGGTATCTCCTCAAATTCTTAAAGATTTATGTTCTGAAAAATGTGTAATAGCATTTGCTAACATCAAAGAGGTGAATGAAAACCTTAGAAAGAAAATTTTAGATGATGAAGTTAAATTTGAGAAACTTTCAAAAGAGTTAAAAACAAATTTAACTAAAAAATATGAAATAAGCAGCTTAAAACATGAAGCAACTATAACCAAATACCAGCTCCAAACTATGATAACAAAATATCAGAGTTGTAAAAGTGAGCTTGAGTCCACCCAAGTTGAATGTCAGAAATGGGTGGAATCATGTAGAGGTTTTGAAATGCTACTCAACAAACAAACCAAAAGTCATGTGAAGTTTGGTTTTGGTTTTGAAACCACTGCTCCAGCTTTTGAAAACACTGACAAAAGGGATCAAAAGTTAGTTGAGGTAGTACCAACAAATTTGAAGGGTCAAGAGATTAAAATCACTGAACCCAATGGTAAGAAAATTGTTCTAGAAAAACCAGAAGGTTCCTCATCATTCACTGAACTTGAAAATTATGAATTTAAACCTACTTGGTCTAATGAGTGTGGTACTCTTGAGAACTTTAAACCTGTTGATTTCAAAACTCCTGAGGGAAAGACAGCACCTCAGGCAAAGATCATTCCCTTGAAAAACCTTCCAGCAGATGCTCAAACAACTGTTGAAAAGAAGGTTGAAAAAGGGAAAAAGAAAGAAAAGTCTGTCCACTTGTTCTGTGATTTCTGTGAAAAGAAGAATCATGTTACTAAAAACTGTTTTCTTCTAAAAGCATATGATATTAACAAAGGAACAAGTGCATGTGATTCCAAAGCCACATGTTCATATGTGGGAAAAAGAATCACAAAACCAAAGAGTGTCTGTATCTCAAAAATTTTGATGTCAAAATACAAGAGTACAAGGCTAAAACTCTTGCAAGTCAAGTGGTGAGTACTTTAAAAGGAAAACCCAAATAGACCTTCACATCAGTCTAAACATCTGTTACCAAAAGTCTTGAAACATCTGCTCCCAGGGATGTCCAAGTAACAGATGCTCCACCCACAAGCAAGTACCCAAGAGGATATGGACAACCACCATGTCAAAATCTGTCACATGTTTATGAGGAACCAAAAAGACCTTCTAAACCAAGAGTGAACAGGTATCCCTATGGGTATTATCATCTATCTGGAAGTGATCAAACAACTGTTGCCCCAAGTGTTGACATTCAAGCACTTGCAAATGGTCAGCAACAGTTGTTGAACTTGATTCAAAAACTAGTTCAAACCGCTGATCATCTTCCAAAGCTTGAGTCTGAAAAGTCTGAGGACCCATCCAAAGCCAACTTGGCTTTGGACACTCACCAAAACTAATTCATTACTGTTGTGCAGGGAGCTTCTGCTTGTTTAGATAGTCTTTGGTATGTAGATAGTCTGAGGACCCATCCAAAGCCAACATGACAGGATGTAGAGCCCATCCAAAGCCAACATGACAGGATGTAGAGCCCTTCTTCTAGACTTCTTAGCTCATGGAGGGGGTGATATATCCTTTGGTAATGATTCAAAAGGTAAGGTGTTGGGTTCAGGGACTGTTCAGGCTGGGAAACTCAAGTTTGAAAATGTCAATCTTATTGATAATCTTAAATTTAATCTTCTTAGTGTTTCACAAATGAGTGACAAAGGTTATGGCTCATTCTTCACTAAGAAAACTTGTAAGATTATTGGACAAGAAGTGGTGAAAAAGATTGATACCATCATTGCTGAGAGCAAAGCACAACTTGTTGCTCATAGAAGTGGCAATGTGTATGTAGTTGATATGTTGAAGGACAATCCTATGGCAAATGTCTGTTTGTTTTCTGCTGCCTCCACAAAGGAAACAGAATTGTGGCATAGGAGACTAGGTCATACCAACCTTCAAACTATCAACTCACTCTCCAAACAAAGCCTTGTCAGAGGTTTACCATCAAAAGAATTCAAATGTGATGAGCATTGTGTTTCCTGTTTAAAAGGAAAACAACATAAAAGCTCTTACAAATCCATTGATGAGTCCAAAACAAGTCAATGTCTACAATTGTTGCACATGGACTTGTTTGGCCCAGTTAAAATCATGAGTCTAAGAAGAAAAAGATTTTGTCTTGTCATAGTTGATGATTTTTCTAGGTTTACATGGACTTACTTTTTACACTCTACGGATGAGACTGCATGTATTTTGAAGGACTTTGTCACCAAAGTTGAAAAACAATATGACTAGCTTACCAGTAAAAGTCTTTAAAAGTGACAATGGAACAGAGTTTAAAAATAAGGAGTTGGATGACTTCTGTGTGTCAAAAGGGATTGTGAGGCAGTACAGCATCCCAAGAACACCAGAGCAAAATGGGGTGGTTGAGAGGAAAAATAGAACTCTTATTGAAGCTGCAAGAACCATGCTAGCAGATGTTACACCAGCAGAGTCACCAAACCTCTGTCCTTCACCTCAAAATGCCATCGTACCATATCAGGGAGATCTAATCTACCTAAGAGCTCATCCACCAGACCAAATCATTGGCAACATCAGAGAGGGTGTGCTAACAAGAAGCCAGTCCTCCAATATCTGTCTTTTTGCAGGGTTTCTATCTCTCACACAACCTGTCAAGTATCAAGAGGCACTAAAAGACAACAGTTGGGTAGAAGCTATGCAAGAAGAGCTCCTTCAGTTTAAAAGACAACAAGTATGGGAACTTGTACCACTGCCTAAGGATGTTTTTCCAATAGGTACAAAGTGGGTCTTCAAAAACAAAACTGATGAAAGGGGTATAGTTGTCAAGAATAAAGCCAGGCTTGTGGTTCAAGGCTTCAGACAAGAAGAAGGAATAGACTATGATGAAACCTTTGCTCCTGTAGCAAGGTTAGAAGCTATCAGACTCTTCCTAGCCTTTGCTGTTAACCACAACATCAAGGTGTATCAGATGGATATCAAATGTGCCTTCCTATATGGCAAAATTCAGGAGGAGGTCTATGTATGTCAACCACCTGGTTTTGAAGACACATTCTATCCTGATCATGTCTACAAGCTTAATAAAGCTCTGTATGGACTCAAGCAAGCACCTAGGGCCTGGTATGAAACTCTTTCCACCTTTCTCTTATCCATTAGTTTCACAAGAGGTAAAATTGATAAAACCTTATTTTTGAAATGGAAAGGGAAAGATTTAATGATTGTTCAAATATATGTGGATGACATCATTTTTGGATCCACGTGTAACAAAATGTGTGAAGAGTTTAGGGAACTCATGACAGAAGAGTTTGAAATGAGTGCTATGGGTGAACTTCAGTGTTTCCTTGGTCTCCAAGTGAAGCAGCTGCAAAATGGCACATTCATTCATCAAAATAAATATGTGAAAAACTTGTTAACTAGATTTGAGATGAATGACTGTAAGCCATGTAGTACACCCATGAGTATAGTCAAGCTACTCACTATTGATGACAAGGATGAACTGGTTGACCAAACACATTACATATGCATGATTGGGTCTTTATTATACTTAACTGCATCTAGGCCAGACATTATGTTTGCCACTTGTGTTTGTGCAAGATCCCAGGCTTCACCCAGAAAGTCAAACCTTATTGCTGTGAAAAGGATATTCAGATACCTAAAAGGTGCTACCACACTTGGTATCTTGTATCCTGCAAATGGAAACATTGAGCTTTCAGGTTATTCAGATAGTAATTTTGCTGGCTGCCACACCACAAGGAAGTCTACATCAGGAGGGTGCCAGTTTCTAGGGAATGCCTTAGTCTCTTGGCAAAGAAAAAAGCAAGCAGCTGTTTCCACCTCAACAGTTGAGGCTGAATACATTGCTGCTGCAAGCTGTACAGCCCAACTCATGTGGCTCCAAAATC
Organism: Ambrosia x helenae; assembly: GCA_030844895.1. Lineage (NCBI taxonomy): Eukaryota > Viridiplantae > Streptophyta > Magnoliopsida > Asterales > Asteraceae > Ambrosia > Ambrosia x helenae. The sequence continues at coordinate 9,961,084 of CM061234.1, forward strand.
AATTGCTGGATTTTGGGATAACTGCACTAAAGACTCCACTCATGTTGGATAGTCAAGCTGCTGAAAATATCATTAAGAATCCAGTTTCTCACTCAACCACCAAACACATAGACATCAGACATCATTTTGTCAGGGATAGCTATGAAAAAGTTTTGATTTCTCTGCACCATGTTCCAACAGAGGATCAGCTGGCAGATGTGTGGACAAAAGCTTTAGACACATCTACATTTACAAATCTGATTTCTAGAATTGGTATGCTAAACATGGATTAAACAACACAAATGTTTTTAATAAAACATTAAAATGTTTCAGAAAATCAAAATTCATCCTTAAAAATAGCCTTTTGGTTGAAAAATTTGTTAAGGATAAAACAACCACTGTTTCATCCATTCTATCCACTGTTAAGTTGACAAAATCTGTTTCAAACATCTGATCAGATAAAACAACCACTACTTGGTTGAAAAATCTGTTTCAAACCTCTGATCAGATAAAACAACTGTTTTATTATCTATATATATATATATACATATATCTGTTAAAAAAATCAAGTGTTGTTAGCATCAGCACTTTGGTAAAGCAACAGCTGATTGCATCAGATGTTTGCCAAAACAGCTGTACACCACCAGATGTTTAACTATCAAATGTTTGCCACGTCTGCTCCTACAAGCAGAGTTTTGGCCACATCAGCGGTTTCACCAGAGCCGATAAAAACCCTGTTTTATCACAACAATCGTTACACTATCTCATTGTATTCAAAATACTGAAACCGCCTTCTTCATTCTCAAACCCTTACTCTAATTCCACTCACTCTCACATTCGGAATCCATTACAATGGATCTTTAAGCTAAAGCCACCCACAATTACCTCCCATACCTAGTAAAAACAGATGAAAACACTCCATTCCATTCCACCATCGACATCATTTTACAATCCAGATACCAGACAATCCTAACCGCTGACGCCCCTATCTATCTTGATACCCTCCAAGAATTCTGGTTGAATGCTGAGTTTCTACTTCAAGACAAAAAGCCTACTTCCATTATCTCAAAAATTGGAGAGACAAGTATCGTCATTACCCCTGAACTCATATCCACAACCTTCTCACTTAATGACCTGTCAGGTAAAGACTCTTTCCCTAAGGCAGAGCTTCACACAGAGTTTCAGGAAAGAGGTTATGATGCACAGATGACTGGGTCAACACTTTTCAAAAAGTTTTTCCCACCAGTCATGAAATTTTTCTTTCATACCCTCCTTCTTTGTGTCTCTGCTAAGTCCACTTCCTTTAATGAAATCCTATTGAGGATTCAGTACTTGGGCTATGCTATGTTGTCAGATTCTAACTTCAATTTATCCCAGGGACTGTTTATGGACTTAGTATCAAATGTGAATGCCATAAAGTCTGGGTCTAATAATGCTTTTTTAATTTACCCAATAATTTTGAGTGTAATCCTTCAAAAGGTTTTACCTGAAAAAGATTTTAAAAAGGGTGAGTCTATGCAAATGAAGAGTCTAACTGATGAAACTTTCACAAGAATGTTGGGTTCAACCACCCATGAAAAGCTATCAAAAGTGTCAAAAGTTTCCAAAACACAAACAAAGAGGACTAAGACAACAACTGTTGTCCAAACCTCTGTTGTTGAGCCCACTGCTCCTGGTGATCATGGCACTACATCCAGTGCTGTGAAACCCACACCAGCCACTTCCAAAAGAAAACGTCCATCCACAAAAACCACCACTCAACCAAAAAGGGGACTTCTGGAAGATGAGATACAAAAAGATAACCCTGTTGCAACACAAAAGCAACAAGAAACCACTGTTGTTACTTCCTCACAACAGTTGGTAATATCTCAACCTGTCCAAACTCCTCATGCATCCTCACAAAAGGATCATGTTGTAAGCCAGGGGAAACACATCATGATACATTTGAGTCACTTGGCCATATGTTCACAAGCCCCTCTCCCAGGGCTAATTCTCTTTTTACTCCTCTACCTTTACCATCACATGTTCCATAAACCATGCAACCTCTGTTTGAGGCTATTGAAAAAACTCAGGAAAATCCCAGTTCCTCTCTTTCACCTGTAAATGAGAGTATACCTCAAAAGTGACTGGAACTGAGGAAATTCAATCAGCCATCCCATAAGCAGAAGAGGAGGTTACACCCCTAGAGTTCAATGAAACTCTAGGTGAGTTTTCAAGTGGAGCAGCCACTACTGATGTAGAGACCATTGTCTCACAACAGGACAGTGGTTACATAACTAAGACCCCCCTTGAAGGCAACAACTGATGAGGCCACTATAGTGTCCTCAAAATCAGTTGGAAGTCCCCAGAACCAAGAAAAAAGGGGCATCTAGTTCTCATCCCTTGGACTCACCTCCTAGGACTGAACCAGTTACAACTACCATTGGTAGGAATTCAGATGATCCTATTAACTTAGGTGATGAGTTAAAATACCAAGAATTGACGGCCAGAGTCCAGTCCATTCACTACTAGAAAAATGGTCTTTCTTGACGCGCGTTTTATGACACGCGCTCCTTTATGACACTTGAAAGCGTGTGTCATAAAAAAATTGTCATGATTTGAAAAATCTTGTTAAATAATGACACCTTTTAATGTGTGTCATGAATGTAGTGTCAAGAGATAAAAAAATATGACAATGTAAAATGTTGTGTGTCATCCCTTGATGTCATAACATAATTTCACAAATTCTATTTTCCCTCCCATAAATCCCCCCTAAAATCAAACTCAGATCATTCCCAAATCCCAATATTCATAACCCTCATCATCTCTAACCCTAACCCTCCAATTGGTCGTCTCTCTCTACGATTTTGTCTCCCACGTCTCTACTCATACCACTGGCACCGTATGCTTTCCGGCGGTGTAATTACTCTCGTTGCTTCCATCGCAATGTTTCTTTTGTTCTTTTCTGAACTCGGTAAAGTTTCAGATTATTATTATTGTTATTTTTTTTTGAAAGGCTATTATTATTATTATTATTATTATTATTATTATTGTTATTGGTATCTGTAAACCCTAGCTTACAAGCGTTTGATTTGACCAACTGTTTGTGTTAGGATCATGAAAGCAATTGTCGTTTTATTTTTCTGCACTCAATTTCTGATCTAGATATCTGTATGATTAATATTAATTTATCTATATGTGAATAAAGATTACAGTGAATTTAGATTCATGCTTTTGTTGATTGTTGGTGGTGATTTGTATATGAGATGATGTGTGTGTTTTATTTGAAACAAAGTAGTTTAGACAACAATAAGAGGAGCAATTCAAAATTTAGTCCATTTTTACCTTGAAGTATTATTGATTATAATATGTTGGCATGCTTATTAATAACTTTACTTAATCTTTGACGCAATACCGCAAACAATTCGATGTTGTTTTTCGTATTTCTTGCTAATGTACTGTCAAGAGGATATGGTAATGTAGGTGTTTGTGGTTTGTTTACTAGAAACTTGGATTTAGATCAAGAATATGGGCATGTGGCGTGTATGAATGTGGTGTTATATGTGTTGACTTAACATGTCCAAAGTGGAAGCCCATGGTGCACAAAGCTTTTTACCAACATAGGAAACTTTTTACCTACTCTCCTATTTGTCTCCCACGTCGCCTTTCTTTCTCCTGTCACAATCCAAGTTGACTTTGATGTATTTAGTTAGCTTAGGAGTTCTTGCTAAGAGCCTTTTTGATGATAATAAATTGCTTCATTTCATTGGTAAAAAAAATAAAAATGAAATTTGTCCTATGTTAGCTATTGTTTTTGTTCACCGGGTTGAATACTACTGATTAGGTCTATTAGTGTCAGCTAGCATTTGCAAATTTTGTTTACATCTGTAACCAAGTCTCAGAGTTCATTTACATTTGATTTGTGAGTTTCAACCTGACCTTTTTAAAGTGAATTATTTAACAATTTTTAGAATTGTTTTGTAGTTTAAAGGAATTGTTTTGTAGTCTAATTTGAAAACGTCATATGTTAGCCATACAAGTTAAAATGAATATTATGATTTACAGTTGAACATGAAATTTCATTTGATGATACCATGAAGTCCAGATCAACATTTTACTCTCGGGTCATTTTCATATTTAATGCATGTGATAAAACGATTGTTTTGACCTTTATCCGTAGTTATAAGTGCAGGTGATAGGCTTAGAGCCCTAGAAGTGGGTTTAATTGATCCAGAATTTTAGTTATCATCTTGTGGTGTGAAGCATACTCCTTCAATGAGAGAGAGGTAGAGGGGCAAGCCGAGCGTGAAAGTTGCGGAAACAATGGCTACGTGAGCAAGAGCAGATTAAAAGTAATTTATTATATAACTTCTTATTGTCGTATAGAACTATTAAAAATGATATCTATAGTCATGTTTCAACTGCAATGCAGATGAGGCGCTTGAAATTACTTAAAGTTACTGGGATGAAGCAAGCCATCAGCGAGTGATGCAGGTATAGATATGTAGAATACAAGTTCTTATTGTCATTGAGCCTTTGAGGCATGAAATCACATATTAAACTGTTGTAGTGATTTGATTCATAATAGAAAAGCTAAAGTTATATTATTATGTTCTTTTGGTTTGGGATTGAAGATGATTCATTGTTTTGTCTGTTACTTTTGTTTACGACGTTGTTTCCACTGCAGATCTTCGGAACATAGAAAACGTCTGGAAAGCAGAGCAAAAACATGAAGCCGAACAAAGGAAACTCGAAGAACTCCGTAAACAAATTCATGAAGAGAGGGAAAAGGCAGAGTTTCGTCAGCTTCAAGAACAGGCTGGATTAGTTCCGTAAGTTTCTTTTTTTTTGCTAGTTTATCTGCATAAATACAATATTAGGTGGGGCGTTTGGATGTGAATTACGGAAGTGATTATATGATATTTGATTATTCAATAGTCAGAATTAGATATTGTTGTATATTGGGCCATATACAACATAGTTTTTGGGTGTAGTCCTGTTGTTTTAAGTTGTAATAAATTAATATTCAAATAATTAGATTATTTGAGTGTTTGAAAAGTATGATTATATTGAGGATTTTATAAATAAAAAAGATCACATCATACAGTTGATATCATATCGAGATATCCTGTATTCCTGTTTAGCAAGTGCATCTGCTTCGTAGTCTTTTCTCTGTTTATTCGCTCAATTAGCATACCTGTCCTCACTGAGTCATTTCATGGTGTATATATTGGTTCATTTGCAATGTTCACATGCCACGGCGTCCATTGAATTAGTGATTTCTTATACTCATGGTTTTAAAAAATGTTTGAGGCGTGCGCCTCATTCTGATGGTGGGTTCAAGGCGCTTGACTCGTTGCCTGTCAAGGCCGAACCGTAACAGGCGGCTGCCAGTAAGGTGTGTTGAATCGTTGTTTAAATGAGGTTGATATATATGAATTGAAAACGTCGTATAAAAGGGAATATCTCCATGAATATAGTCAATATACATGCTTAGTTAAAGAAAGCGTGCGTAGGCGTAAGGCGCACTTAGGTGTGAGGCATAGCTTCTAATAGGTGTGAGGCATAGCTTCTAACGGTGATGGAAAAAACCACTCTGAATCTTACACCCTGAATGAGTCTGCAGGTGAAGTAACACATGCAAATTATGGAAGGATAATATCATTTGGGAAAGATGTACACATTACAAGTATTGGTCTAACCCATTGGAGAAAAAGTAAGAATCCTTCTGTTTGTTATTTTTATGATCTTTGAATTCAAAATTACCTTTTTGCCCTTTAGTATTTAGTAATAGTATCTATTCTCAGGTTACTGAACGCTCCGGACATGGAGATCTATTCAATGTATGGAGTTGGCATCCCAACCGAAAGAGCATATGTTTATAAACAAACACCTGCAGCAGAATGCTACATACCATTCCAAATTGACACGTCGGCAAAGGACAAAAACGAGGATGGATGTTTAAAAGATGGAGTTTATACAGTTGACGGTAATTCGCGAAAGATGGTCGAGTTTCGGGCAACCTTTATTTATAGGTTATATTTTGTAGCGACACAATATTTTTTGTTAATTTTAAAATTTTGTTGGTATATTTGACTTATGATTATGAAATAGATTGTTTTGGTATATATATTAAATGAATTTGTTTTGCTATAAGGATTTTGTTAGTGTGTGTATGTGTGTGTGTGTATATATATATATGAATTTAGGGTAAAATCGTAATTTATAGAATTTTTTATTTTTTTTTGTCAAAAAAGATGACACGCATAGCGTGTCGTAAACGTGTGTCATTAAGGCGTGTCATTAATGCGTGTCATGAAAGAGTGTCATTAATGCGTGTCATAAAAGGATGACACGCAAAAGCGTGTCATATTAATTTTATGACGATGCCTATAACGACTTTCTTTTGCGTGTCATAAACCCTCTTTTATGACGCGCAATGCGCGTCAAGAAAGGTCTTTTTTCTAGTAGTGATTGAAACCTTTGTTGCTGATATCAAATCTGATGTCAAGTCAATATTGGAATCTTTGGCTACTCTCACCAAGAGTCAACCATCCACAGCTGATATTGCTAGTGAGCTATGGAAATCTGTTTCTCCCATCATCATAGCTCATAGAAAACTAGCAGATCAGACTCATGAAACCTACATGGCTGAAATCAGAAACATGGTAGATGCTAGGTACAAAGATACCCATGCAGACATTCAGGCCATTAAAGACCATCTGCTGAAGACCACTGGCTCTGCCCCTACCACTATTCTCAGAGATGAAGATGATGATGAATTCACAGCTGATGATGCCAAAAAGGGGGAGAGTGGCAGAGATAGATTGCCAAAGCTAGATCCCTTTGGTTGTCCACCTTCACAAAAAGGTCCATCAAAGTCTGCCAACAAACCAGGGTCTACCCAAACAGCACCACAACAACAACAAACCAGCAAAGCTAAAGAAGTGGACAACTCTGCTAATGAAGAAGCTGAAAAAGCTACTGAAGATAAGCAAAAGAGGGCTGACACTTTGGAAGTCAAGGCAGAGGCTTTGATACAAAAGAAAAGGGAACAACAGTAGGAAGTTGAAGATGTGGGTTCCTCTAAGAGGAAGAAAATGCCTGCCAAACATATCAGAAAACCACCATCTAAACTGGCTGTTGAAACCACTGCTGTCAAAACCACTGCTGCCACCCAAACCACTGATACCACCACAACATCTGAACCTGTCACCACTACCACCAAACCAACATCTGAACCTACAACCACATCACCACCTAAATCCCAAACATCTACTGGTCCTACAAAAGTGCCAACAGATGTTAACACCACCACTGCCTCTACACCACCATCACCAAAAATCTTGTACAAAAGGAAGAGGAAATCTACCTTTGTTATACAGGATGAAAACATTCACACATCACCACCTACCACTTCAACCACACAATCTACACCCATATCGGCCATTCCACTTTCATCATTCTCACCACACACATCACAATTCACTTCCCATAGACCACCACCAACCATCACACCATTGGCTGTTCAGTATCCCCTTGAACTTGATCTACTCAAGGGGGAAAACAATCCTTCTATAATACCGAACAACCATCTGAAAGATCTTTCCCTTCTCTTCCACATTTTCCTATTCCCCTAAACATAGACACATATCTAAAATACAAGGCTGAACAGGCAGATGCCATCATAAAAGAGAAATGCAAAGGGAAAGATGACAGGACTGCTCAGGGCATCCATTCAGCAGAGCTTAGGAAATTGAGAAGGATTGAAGTTTTTGCTAAGACCCTGAGCAAGTCCATGTCTACCATGCCTCTCAGCAGTGACATGGAAAGGGAGGTTAGGGAATCACTTCTTGAACAGATCTTGGCAACCATGCCTTATAAAGCAAACAAGAAACAGTTTGCAGGCTGGACCACTCATGCTCTCAGAGAAGAACTGTTAAGAATTGAAGAGATGGCCAAGAATCCCCCAGCTAAGGTCTCTGCCCCTGATTTTAGTAAAGGCAGAGATCCAGCCAGAGCCTTGAAATTCAAAAGAATGAGACAAGAAATTGTGGTTGCTGACTATGGGGAGATGAGGTCAGTTGCAAGGTGGTCTAAGCTGAGGTTGGTTGAAACATACAAGAAACTGGAAGAAAACAGGAAGAAAGATCCTAACCTGCCCAGAAAACCTGTCTACTCTGATGAACCACTGATGAAGAGACCTCAACAGGCTTTTACATTAGACAGCCTACTTGATACTTCTGATCTATCAGCTACTGCTAGAAGACAATTCAAGAAAAAGAAAGAAATGTCTAAAGAGGATCAGAAGAAGTTTGCTGATACTTATATAAAGGAGGGCCTCTTCAATCAAATACATTTTTTTCTCAGATCCCATTACTGAAAAGCTCAGAGAACTCATTGGGAGACCTCCATCACCAAAGTCATCCAGAATAAAGGTGCATCTCAGGAAATCCCCTGACTCAAAAATTCTAAAATGGAAGGTCAACAAAGACACCCATGAATTGACTTTGCTCAAGTCAGATGGAGAAGCTCAAAAGCTAAGCATGGATGATGCATATAGCCTGTGTGCAGATGACCTCCAAACACTGCTGAACCTTGAGCTTGAAAGAGATGCAGAAGACCTCTACTCTTTGAACTTTGAGCTACAATTCAAAGGTCAAATTAGAGAAAGTCTGATGAGGGATAAAGATTAAGAATAAAGTCTAGTTTTGGCATCATCTGTTCTAGGGGAGATTGTTGGGTCTGCTGACCTGAAGAAGAACAGATGATTGAAAAGCCAAAATATACTAACAGTTGATCCACATAAATAAACAGTCTTTACAATATACTCTTCCCAAAAGACTGTTGACCCTAACAACTGTTCCACCAAAACAACTGCTATGACAACTGCTGCTACAAAGGACTGCTGGATAACAACTGATAAAGAACAACTGCTGACCAAAGGTCTGATGAAGAACAACTGTTGATCAAGTACTGAAGACTAAAGGTCTGTTGGAGCCAACAACACTTAGGCCCCAACAGATGATACAAGACCATCAGAGTTTTCCTCAACAGTATTTTACCTTACAGTGTTTTGTAATATAACAGTAGTTTGTATAGGGCAGATGCTTTATGTTGTTATTCTGTTAGAGGTCACTGTCTTAGGTGACGTCAGCCTAGGTCACCAGTGTTTAGATTTGTCTATAAATAGAACTGTGCTTGTACTATTCTATTGGTCACTCACAGCATTCTCTCAGACAAACAATCACAGAGTGATCAGGCTGAGGGGGAGTACTTGTATTTGATTGTAATCTTTCAATATAATGAAAGCTTTCGATTAAGAAAACATTTATTCCTTTTGTTTTGATTATAGTTTATCATTCCGCTGCACTTTCCATATATACTTATTTCATTATACTCTAAACTAATCAAAACAATCAAACTCAGATCCTAACAGGCTTTGGCATAGATATGCCTTTTTGCTCTTTCTAGAACGCCTGGTCTATTCGATGGGTATTTGGAAAATCCAAGATTCAACCTGTTGTTCCCAGATGTATCACTAGCTTTAAGACTAAAAACCTGATATTTTGTCAACCCATCAATGGAGATTTTTGTACTGGGACCATATGCCAATGCGGCGGGATAACCACTCGACTTTAAGTTGTTAAGGTTTACATCACCGTGCCAACTTTGAAATGATTTTCAAGCCTACCAATATATCATTTGTAAAACTGATTATCATTTGCAGTTTAAGTTTTAAGAAATCAGACAATCAAATAATGCACTATCATTTTCTCGTTTTCTCACAACAAAAAAAAGTTTAAAGAAATTGGGACCTTTTTGGATTTTATGATAGAAAAACGGGTAAACAAAAATTAATTTTCAATTTCCCAAAATGTTGTTTACCTTTCAAAAATAGTCAAATTTTGACTTGTCAAATGATTTGGTAAAATTTTTGGCAATTTGATAGTCAGTGTGGACTTTAGTAATCACCGGATCTTTAAATTATCAACAGAAAATAAGAGGCATAAGAAAATGCAAACCGTAGTTCCGCATGTGTGTTGATGTATCTAAAGAACCTGGAAACATCAGCTCGATGCAACTACCTGATTCGGTTTTGTAGGTTGCAGGAAATGCACATGACGAACTCCTATGAATTGATATCCACCCGTTGTGGATTCAGCTTCGACTTTCTAACCACCATTGACAGAATCACCAAGGTCAACACCATCCAGGTTATCGGCATTAGCGTACCATAGACATTCGGTCGGTAACCCTTTAGATAATGAAGGACCCGTTCAACAGCAACCACACAATCCACTCTAATTCATTACTGACACTCGTTAAGTCAAAACACTAGGTCATGAATTTAATCTAATCAGACATCTAATCTTTCTTTTATATCTTATTCTTTCGCCACAAACTACCCCCTTTGATTAGCTATGGTTACATATCCTCGAAAGATGATCAGTTTACTGGAACGAGGTGACATCTATTTTGCGCTAAGATTCCCTACTGTCAATAATCAAATGACTGTTGATAGTTCCAGGATTGATAGTTCTGGAGGGGGACCCAGGCATACCACACGATGGTATTTCAACGCTTGTTCACGATCCTTCTCCTCACAGTATATAGGATTGTAATACATCATGATTATATCCTCGTACGAACAATTAATCAACCACATGGGGTCAAAGATATGGATCTTCTTATATTCTCCCTTTTTGTCCTTCAATAGCATTACAGCTTCTGCGGTTCTCCAATCGTAATACCACATGACAAACTCTTTGCTGAAGTGTTGTTATATCGGCATCAACGGAATATGTCTCAACACTGTCAGTGGTTTATACTTTAACGTCACCTTTTTCAACCTAGTGATTTGATCAATCTGTTTATGAACTATCCTTTTAGGATACTGCGACCTGAACACGTCCCATCTAGTTCTGCTTTCTCTAGCCATACGATCTGCAAAATAGCCAACTGCATCAGTGTTAACAGTTACTCCAGTCATTGTATGTCTGCAGATATCACGCACAGCCCAGTATGGTAGAATCTTGATGTCATGGAATCTGTGAAAGTACAGAATTCCTTTCTCCCACTTCACTGCAACGCACCGTAACTGTCTCAAATACTTCCAACCAAGAGCTTTTCCTTTAAACAACTCATTGTGATACTTGTAGAAACTACCCTGAACTTCAGTCTTGGGTCGGTTAGCTTCTTTTTCTTTAAGCTTCCTTAACAAACTTTTCAGATCATCAGATTGTTCAACTTTTGGCTTCTGATTATCTGCATTCTTAAACACTTCATCAACGAATGTTTCGCTCTTTTTCTGTGCAAGTTTCTCAGCCTGTTCCAATATATTTTCAGTAAATTCATAAAATGCATCATCCTATTTATCTTTAAAGTACTCAGGATATTCCTCACTAGTAATATCCTCAATATCTATGTCTTCAAACATTGGTGTATCTCTATCATCAGAATGAGTTCCAGCTTCTCTTTCAGGAATGTTTGGAATTTGATTATCATTCATCAATTCTTCAAGAGATTTACCAACTTGTTTCACCAAACCTTCAAGAATTTCCTTGGCAACAGCTGCAGAAACTTCACCATCCTCTAATCAGGATCATTATTTTCTAATTCATACTTCATATCATCAGATTCGAATATCTCTGGATATTTTCCAGTCAGCTTAATTGTCCACACTTTCTGAGTCAACATCTGACGATATAACAACTTATCATCATCTGATAAAGCTCTAATCTTGTCAGTCCTGAAAATACTTTCATCATTTGTATTTCCACCAGGTGCTTTCTTTGAGCTAGATTCACCTACATCTTGCTTATCAGATTCCCTTTTCTCATACCGATACTTATCTGTATCATCATCATCAGCAGCAGCAGAACTGTCATTACCAGAACCTTCTGCAAAACCGTCATCATCACCATCTTTCTTCTTTTCAGGACCATCACCAGCATCATCATTAAGGTCCTCATCATCTTCTTCCTCATCTTTTTCTGAATCAGATGGTTCAAAATCAACTAGTTCTTCTTCTGGTTCCTTATCCTCTTCTCCAGCTTTCAATTGTGGAGCTTTCTCATATAAATCATCAATAAGCCTCCTCATGCTTTTATTGTTCGTTCTCTTCTTCTTATTTTCAAGCCTCAAAGTAATTATTCTTCTAGTATTTCTCTGTTCATGCAATAACAAAGTCTGATTTTCTTCTTGAAGTTGTTTAATCTTCGCTTCCAATGCTTCTTGACTTTCTTGAGAAGATACGACAACCTCTAGCATCTTCTTGTCATTCTCTCTCAGCTGTTCTATCTCCTGCTGTTGCTGTTTAATCAGCTTCATCATATTAGCAAGCTTTTGATTCACTACATCCATCACATCTCCAGAAACAGTAACCTGTGGAGTAGATGCCTCAGCAACAGGAGATTTCTTCTTTCTAAACTTATTCAAAACATTTTCCAGAGTAGCTTCAAAATATGCAGAAGGATTCACTGATGTATCTGCAGCAGATTTCTTTGATTTCTTTGCTATTGGGGATGTCACAAGTGTAACAGCTTTTGAACTACCAATATCAGGAACTTTCTTTCCTGCAACTAGAATCTCAATCTCCCTATCTCTCTTCTGATTAGGATTAGACTTCTTAGCCATTTACTTGAACTTCGGCTTAAGAATCTTTTCACCTGAAACTGGAGATCCAACAAAATCTAAATTTTCCAATCCAAGTTCACCTTATTCAACTATGATTGGACTCTTTTGTCTTTGTTCTTCTATCGTCTTGTTCAAACTTTCAATCTCACCAGCCTCAGTGGCCTTGGGCATGGTGGTCTTGACTGTTCCAGCACCTGAATCCCACTCTTCATTATCTTGAGTATCCTCAGAATCAGCAGACTCTTTATCAACCAATAAACTCTTACTTTTACCAGACTTCTTCCTTTTAGCCATTGTTTTATGTCTCTTTGGTGCGGCTTCTTCAACAACTTTAGCCTTTCCCTTTTCGGATTTTGCACCTTTGTTGATGACCTGTCTCTTTCTTTTTGCTTCAGGATCAACTGCATGTAAAGGATTATCAACATCAGATTCACTACCATCGTTCCTTGCCTTGTTCTCACCTGGATCATTATAACCCGAATTAATCAAGTGAGCAAATGGATTCTTGTGAGGTGGTCTTTCATTCTCTGGAACACCCTTATACGCTTTCATTCTGCTAAGCGTACTCAAGTTCATGTGATGCTGAACCAAAACTTGTGTCGGATCTTTCCTCGGATGTGTATACTTCTTATCAAAAATCATATGCAGAAACCTTGGGTACATCAGAAACTTATCAACCTTCAGTCCTTTCAACACTTCAAGCATATGATCAAATATCATCCCAGAGACGTTAAATGGTTTGTTCAAAATCAAAGCAACCAATAATGAACTTATACTGCTCCTCATCACGTCATATCCACCACGAACTGGTCCAAAAACATGTAGAATCACATGTGCAAGATACTTGAACTATGGACACAGCTTCTCCTTGTGTAATAAACCATCAGTGATAGGAGCGTTATACTTCATTCTGAGGAAACATAGTTTCTGATCAATCCATGATAACTTCCTCGGATCTGTAGGAGAATCATGCAAAATAAGTGCTTCCCGAATATCATCCTCAGTAATCAACACTAACTCTCCTTGAATCTTGCTTCTAATTGTTGTCTTGCTATCCCAGAAGTCTATGACAGCACTCTTCCAGAATTCAACTTGATGATCTTTGTAGATTGAAACTGGAGTAGCAATAGCATACAAAACTCTGCAACGTCTGAGAAATTCAACAATCCCAGCGAAAGCTTCATGTTGTTTCACCTCGCCAATATACGCACAGCAGTTATCATCCGCTTCAAAAATCAGCTCCTTTGGTTTTTCTGATTCTGCGATCTGTTTTTCAGGATTCTGTTGTTCAGCCATTTGAAATCTGCAAAACAAAAACATGAAAATTAGTCAAAATCGGATAAAATATGAAATTTGGTCAAAAGGTCTTCCTTCGACCCCAACGTGGGTTCGAATGAAGAAATTTTGAGGTTCGAATGTACAATGTTGGTTCGAATGTGGAAATGTTTTGAAAAATTTGTTCATTCGACCAAAGTTCTACCTTCGAACGTTTCAGTCTACATTCGACCCTCTGAAACTGGTCGAATGTGACTGTTCAAAATCAGAATTTACCAAAATCAGTTTTAATCCGTTTAAGCATCAATTTTTTGTTTGTTATCCATCTAATATGGTCGATCATCATATCCTAACAATCAATTGCAATGATTAAACAGTTTTAGATAGTTTTCTATACAAAATCTAGGGTTTGAGGGTTTAAACAATCAATCCAGTTAAAAACAATGTTATTAATTCAGATTTTGGATTATTCTCCCCCTAAAACTATCGAAAACACTAAGTCAATCTTCAATTGGTTCATAACAAGTCATTTTTAAGTCCAATTTGTGGTTAATGTGTCTAGGAACAAATTCAACGAATATGAACTGATTATCCATTGTTTACCTACAAATTTGAAATCAAAATGATCAGTAAACCCTAAGGATCACAATGAGATTGTCTAAAAAATCAAATTGAAAATCTCCTCCCCAAATCAGAATTTTGAAAATTTTCAGAATGGGGGTTCGAATGAGGAGATCAGTATATATAGATGCCTACATTCGACCTATAATGGGGTTCGAATGAGAAGTTTCAGCTTCCTTCGACCCTAATGAAAGGTTCGAATGTAAGTTAAAGGGTTCGAATGAACAATTTTCAATTGAACACTTTCATTCGACCTTTTTAAGAGGTTCGAATGTAGCCTCATTTGCATCTTTGACCCACCGAAGGGGTGAATGAGCAAATGGAAAACTGAAATTGATGCATGCATGGGGATAGAGATTGTTAGAGCGGTCATGTCGCCGGAGAAGTCAAAAGAAGTCGGAGAGCCGCCGGAGTTTGTTAAAAGGGTGGAAAACCAAAAGACGTTGGTGAACTGTATTTGATGCATGCATGGGGATAGAGATTCGAGGCCAGCATTAAATGCGCAGCCTTTTTTTAGGGTGGTCCCACCTGTTAATAATATGTCGGGTGGTTTTTCAACTAATTTTGGGCCTGAGATGAATACAGAAAATTTTAATATGGGCCGATGTATTGAAAGTGGGCCGTAATGAGAAGTCCAGGTGAACAGGAACAACTTTCTAAGGGCTCAACTTTTAACCCTTCCCCTATTAAGTGTCCTGACTTAAATAACTCGATTGAGGCATCTGCTACTTTTGGTGACAACATAGAGGCGCCGGATATGGAGATAAATCCTAATGATGAGGTCAATAATAATGAAGGAAGATTAACTACGAGGCCGGTGGAGGATGTACTGGATGTTATTGATGGTTCGGCGCAAGGCAACAATAGTGACAATAACCCACAGGCGAAGTCAACAATGGAAGAGGAGATTGATTTAACAGTCAGAGCAGGGTCTCTTATTGTCATTCAATTGGGGGGTTTTGAAGAACAAGTGGAGGAGTTGGTCTCTGGAGATGGTGATTTTGTGGATCCTTAATGAATATTTTATCAGTCAACTTACGTGGTGTGAGGGACCCGAGGAAGATATCTTGGGTGAGGGGATTGAAGACTAGCAATGGGATTCAGTTCTTGGCTATTCAGGAAACAAAACTTGAAAGTAAGTCTTTTTTTCAATTGCATTTCGCTGTGGGGTAAATCTGTTTTCCAATTTTATCAGGTATGGACAGTAGGTAGGTCGGGCGGGTTATTATGTCTTTGGAATCCGGCTGTTTTCCAACATATTGGGTCAGTTAAGAACAGACAGTACTTGGTGATTACTGGATTGTTGGTTCATATGGGGGTAAGGCTGAATTTTGTTAGTGTATATGCGTCCAACGACGCGGGGGTTAGGAGGGAGTTGTGGAATGCGTTAGCTAGGTTGAAGCTCAGCGGTCAAGGTTTGTGGGTTTTCATGGGGGATTTGAATGAGGTAAGTGATCCTTCTGAGAGATTGAATTCCGAGTATATAGTTGCGAACTCAACCAGGTTTAACGATTTTATTAGTGGTGCGGAGTTGTATGAATTTAATATGGGGGGACACAAGTTTACTTACATTTCGGACAATGGGGAAAAATTGAGCAAGTTAGAGAGGTTCTTGGTGTGTATGGAGTTTTGGGATAAGTGGCCGAGGACGTCCGTTACGGCCTTGTCAAGATTCACATCCGATCATTGTCCTATTGTTCTTTCGGTCTCTCCTACTGATTTCGGGCATATCCCATTTCGTTTCTTTAATTCATGGTTGGACTTACCCGGTTTTAATGATTTCTTGGCCTCGCTATGTTCGTCTTTCCGTTTTTCTGAACCGGCAGATCTGGCGTTGGCAATGAAGTTAAAATTTTTGAAGAATAAGATCAAGGTTTGGGTGAATCAGGAAAAAAAGAAGGTGGAAGCAGACGTGGAGGCTAAGAAGCGTGAGGTGGAAAGGTTAGAAAGAGTGGCCGAGTCTCGGGCGTTGGTGACTATTGAGAAACAGGTTAGGGAGGAGCCCAAGTCTTTTATTTTGGATGCGGAAAGAAGGAGGCAGTTGGATCTTAGACAAAAGGCGCGGGTTAGATGGGCATTGGAGGGCAGAAAACTCGAGTTATTTTCATGGCATAATCAATTCGAACACATCAAATGGCAGGATAAATGGCTTGTTAGTGGACGGGTCTTGGGTTAATAATCCGATTATAATTAAGGACCAAGCATTTCACTTTTTCTCGGAGAAGTTTAAAGAACCATTTTCTTCGAGGCCATCGTTCGTATGTCCAGGTTTGAAGACTTTATCTGATTCGGAAGCAATCGACCTGATAAAACCATTCTCGGTGTTGGAAATTAAGGAGGCGGTTTGGGCATGTGATGGAGATAGGGCCCCGGGCCCGGATGGGTTCAATTTTAGGTTCTTAAAAAGGTTTTGGGGTTATTTTGAGGCTAACTTTGCTACTTTTTTTTAGGTCTTTCATCAGCAAGGTGCATTTAACACTGCCTGTTCTCCGTCTTTTATAGCATTAATCCCTAAGATCAAGGATCCCATGGGATTTGCGGATTATAGGCCGATTAGTCTTGTGGGTTGCATTAATAAAGTGGTGTCGAAGGTGCTCATAGAGAGGTTAATAAAGGTAATCGGGAATCTTGTTGGTCCGGAGCAATCCGCATTTCTTTCAGGTAGGAGTATAACCGATGGACCGCTCATTCTCAATGAGTTGGTAGGATGGATGCGGAAACAGAGACATAGTGGTTTTTTATTTAAAGTAGATTTAGACAAAGCTTATGACTCTGTTTGCTGGAGTTTCTTGGATGAGGTGTTGGCACAGATGAACTTTCCTCAAAAATGGAGGGATTGGATTGCGGCGATCATTACAACAGCTATGGCTTCAGTATTGGTCAATGGTTCGCCTTCTTCAGAATTCCACTGCTTTCGAGGATTGCGAGCTTTATCCGCGTTCATGAGGAAGGCGTGCCAAGTTGGTCTGTTCTTTGGCCTCCATTGTGGTAGCTCGAGTCTTACGCTTTCTCATCTCATGTATGCAGACGATGTGATTTTCTTTGGTGAATGGTCAGCCTCGGATCTGAAAAATTTAAGAAGGATCTTGCGTTGTTTTTACTTGGTGTCGGGGCTGAAAATTAATACGAAAAGTGTGCTTTATTTGGGATTGGGATTGGTTCAGGGGAGGTTTTGTCTTTGGCGGCTATGATGAGATGCAAGGTGGGTGCCTTTCCATTTAAATACCTTGGTTTGATTGTTGGTGCAAATATGAACAACTGCAGGCATTGTGAACCTGTGTTGGATACCTTTAGAAGGCGGTTATCACTTTGGAAGGCTAAGAGTCTTTCGTTTGGGGGGAGGGTTGTACTCCTAAAATCGATTCTTAATGCGCTTCCAACTTATTTCTTCTCGTTGTATAGGGCCCCAGATAGGGTTATAAATTCCCTTGATCGGATGCAAAGAGTATTTTTCTGGGGTGGTTCGGATGAGTTGGCGAAAATGAATTGGGTAGCATGGGATAGTGTGGTTGCGCCGGTGGAGTATGGTGGGTTGGGGTTTGGATCTCTTAAGGAGGCTAACTTAGCTTTATTAACGAAGTGGTGGTGGAGGTTCAAGACGGAGAGAAATAGTTTGTGGTGGAAAGTCATTTGGTCTATCCATAGTAGCTCAAGGGGCTGGAGTTACGTCCCTCTAAAACTCTCGTTAGCTGGTCCATGGAAAGGCATAGGGAAATCGGTGGAGGAAGTTTCAAGGCTCGGGGTGGATGTCAAACGGCTCATTGTTGGGAAATTTGGTGGGGGGTTGGACATCGGGTTCTAGGTTGATACCTGGGTTGGGATTGCTCCTCTTATGTCTCTGTTCCCATGCTTGTTTAACCTGGAGGTGGACAAGTTGTGCACAGTGGCAGATAGGGTGGGGTCTCGGGTTGGGTTTTGGAATTGGAAATGGAGACGACAAACACTTTATGGCATTGAATTAGCGGAGCTGCAGCAACTTCAGACATTGATCGGGGCGGTCTCGTTATCTAACAGGGAAGACAACTGGGTTTGGGCTTTAAACGGGTTGGGCTCATTCTCTGTCAGCAGTTTAAAGGACGAACTCTGGTCACATTTATACGCAAGACCAGGTTACATCTGCAAGAGGAATACATGGGTGCCAAGGAAAGTGGAGGTGCTCGCTTGGAGAATTTATCTACAGAGGATTCCGACTTTGGTAGCTTTTTCAAGAAGGATCATAAATGTTGGGTCGACGCTATGTCCTATCTGTGGCAATTTCCAAGAAACGGTAGATCACTTATTTCTTGAGTGTGGCTTTGCTCAATCTGTGTGGCAGCAGGTAACTCTTTGGTGCCGTTTAAAGCCGTTTTATGCATTTAGTATTAGAGATGTATTAGATTTTGAGTTATATGAAGACGGTTCATTGAAGAAAAAGAAGGTCATACATGCAATTTGTCTAACTGTCCTCTGGTGCATCTGGAAAGCAAGAAACAACCTAGTTTTTTATCAGGTCCAGTGTTCGCTCTCACATACTGTTGGTGTTGTTAAGTCTTTAAGTTTGCTATGGGTTAGTTCTTGTTCGAAAACTCGGGACTTAGATTGGGGAGTTTGGAGTGGTTTTAACTTGTATAAGCTTGGCTTGTGATTTGTTTATGTAATGTGGAGAATCTGTACATTGGTGAATGGCTGGTCACCCGCTAGCCGGTTATGAAATTGTTGTGATAAAATTCTTCTTCTTCTTCGATTTCCATTTCTTCTTTTATTTCCATTTTGTCAAGCTTGTTTAGTTTGTTACTAAAAATGGGTGACGGTATTCTGCCTAAACAGTAGACACAGGTAAGGAATAATAAAATACCAGCCATAGGCATATAATTTTTCAATTCTGACACAAGGTATTTATTAGCTCAAATGTACTTCCGAATAGATCGGTTAATTCAATAAGAAATGGGAGTTAGCACACGATTTTGTTAGTACCATCCAACCGAATCCAATTTAATTGTTTACTTATTCAATTTCAATGAGTGAATTTTCAAGTTCAACCAATCCATTTTCAAAATATCAAGTAGATGAATAAGAGTCTTGAGAAAATCTTTCATTTTTCTATCATTATTATATTCAACTCATGACACTTCCTTCCTAGAAAGAAAAGAAGTAATGGTAATTTTATGTCTTAACGAATCACACGTAGAGATATTGATAACACACATACAGTTAATGGTATTTCATAACTAATTGATTGAGCAGCAGCTCGTAGACCACCTAAAAAAGAATATTTATTATTTGAGCCATATTCTGACATAAGAAGGCCGACAGAAACAATACTTGAAATAGAAATCCATAAAAAAACACCAATACTGAGATCGGCTAGAACAAGGTGATAACCAAAAGGAATTACTAAATAACTTAATAAAATTGATATGACTGCTATAGATGGTCCAATACTAAATAAACGAGTATCTCCTCTCGATGGAAGAAGATTCTCTTTGAAAAGTAATTTGGTACCATCTGCTAGAGCTTGAAGAATTCCCAAAGGTCCTGCGTATTCAGGACGATGGCTTTTCCCGGATGAAATGCAAATTGGATTCATGGAACAGGAGAAGGATTTCCCATTCCTTAGCCGGAAAGATATGTGGCCATGAAAGGCGAAGGAGGGCTGGAATGCCAACAGGCGTCTATTATTGAATTCACCCGACCCGATAGTACCCGTTTGGGGAACGTCCAGTGCCAAAGTCACTGAATGGGTAAGTGAAGAACTCCTCTTCTTTCTTTTATCACTTAGGAACCATGTAAGATGAAAGTCTCATGCACGGTTTTGAATGAGAGAAAGAAGTGAGGAATCCTCTTTTCGACTCTAACTCTCCCACTCCAGTCGTTGCTTTTCTTTCTGTTACTTCGAAAGTAGCTGCTACAGCTTCAGCCACTCGAATTTTCGATATTCCTTTTTATTTCTCATCAAACGAATGGCATCTTCTTCTGGAAATCCTAGCTATTCTTAGCATGATATTGGGGAATCTCATTGCTATTACTCAAACAAGCATGAAACGTATGCTTGCATATTCGAAAATTTTTGTTTGTCGTTCAAAAAAAAAAAAAAAAAAGATAACCTTATTAATTATACAAAGCTTTATTAGTTTAGGGTAAATTAAGTATAGATGTATTCAACACTTGTATCATATGATTTAAAAGATTTAACAGGCATTTTAAATTTTTTGAAAAAATACAATATTATCCATTCAGTATCTTTTATAATAATTATCCTTATCCTTTATTTATTTATTTATTTATTTTAATAAATGAGTCTCCATGAATAGTGTTTGGTGTTTTTTGTTTTTTTTCCCGTTTTATATTGTTTATAAATTTTGTTTGCAAAGAGTTTTCCAAAATTACTTACATCCCAGTTGGATTCTTTACGTCTCTCATACAGCTTGAATTCAGGTTCGATTCTCTTGAACAACATATCTAATTTTCTTATTTGCATGACTCACTTTTTTTATTTTTCTCATGGGTTCGATTCTCTTGAACAACATATCATGTTTTCTTATTTGGATGACTCACTTTTTTATTTTTCTCATGACTCTAATGTGGTTTTCTTTTTCAAGGGCACGTGTTTTATCTAGGTGACTCACTGCGTCAACAAATACATCAATTTCATCCCAGTCCCCCAAATCCTCTTTCCTGTAAAGAGATAGAAAGCAAGAATGATTGGAGGATTTCTGAGGCGGGAGACGGTGAACCTGGCTTCTTTTGCGTGTTCATGCCCGGTCAATCACAATACCTAAGGTAAACCTGAAAACCCTAATAGTGTAAATGGTTGACAATTATGGTTTTGTTGCTGACAAATTTTGTTGGGTTTGTTCTTTACCTTGTGAAATTGACGATTTGTATTGCTTCAGTGGTGGGTTTGTGATTTTCCCACATGTTTATTGTGGTTTGAGTAGGAGAAGCATTAAATATATTTTATCAAGCAATTGTGCAAGCTTTGATTAGTGAGAAAAGTTTGGATTCACAATAAGGATTTGTTATCTTCCTGTACTCATCGTATCTTCCATTTTCTTCCTATTGCTAATAATTAATTATCACCTCTCTTTGGTAATTAATTATTCACAACAAGATTGATAAAAAAAAAAAAAAAAAACACAATCGTTTATAAATTTAAAGTCTTGTGTGATTTGGGGTTTGGTTTACTCGGTTTTGAATTGAAGGTGGAAGGAGTTGATTACTTGAGTGATGAAAGGAAGAAGGCATGTGGAAGCCATGAAAGTTGCTTGGGCTGGTTCTCTTCAAGCTTTTCAACTCTCTGATCGTATGGCTAAGCTTGTGGCTAATGATCCCGTACAATTCTCACTTTAATTTTTTTTAATGTTTTATTGCTATTTTGTTGATCTGTTGATGAAATTAGGCTTTTGGTCTGTTTGTTTTTAGGGATTAAAGGGTTTTATGTTTAATTTCTAACTAATGATATTGTATGAGTCTCAATTTGATTTAAATTTATGTTTGATTGCAATTTTGGACTAAGGGTTTTATGCAATTTTTTTAGATTCATGTTGCTTTGAAAGAAAAGTCGCTTGCTTAATTCTCTTATTACTCGTGTGCGCAATATTGGTGACAAACCCACCGAGGGCGGTTTGATCCTGAGCGCTTCTGTTGTCGATTTGGGGGTTTTCTTCAATGTTGGGGTTGTTATTTGACGAGGAGTGAAGGCTGTTTTGTTCATTGCCACCGGTTGTTCTCGAAGGTTCCGAAGCTGTTCTCGTCAGTTGTTTTGCGATGGTATTTGTTGCCTCCTTTTGATCTGATCTCTTTTTGTTATTTGGTCTGTTACGATTAAAGTGTCTTTTTTTTCTGTGTGTCAGGATTGTTTGTTGCTTGCGCTCTCGATTTTTTATTATGAGGTTAGAATTTTGTTACAGGTATTGACTTTATCTATTCTTTTTTTGATGCCTTAGTTCGCTTTTTTTGGGATGTTTTGAGGTGGGAATCTGATTATTAGCAGTATTAGATTAGGTTCTTCATACGTCAATAGTAGTGCAATATTTTGACACTGGCAAACTTTTTGTGTAGCCCTGCAAATATAGTTCTTAAGAAAAAGAAACTGAAGATTAATGCTCATTGGTCGATGGGGACTCGTGTTGTATTTGATGAAGATTGAAACACGCTACCACCAGTCGCAAGGATAGCTGATGTTAGCACCACCGACTATGCCCTGCTTGCTAAAAATAAAGGTAATTATTGATAATACATGAAAATGTTGATCCATATATGGTATAACTACAAAGGGGGTGATTTAGTTGTCTTAGGATCACTATCCACTATAAAAACACACACACTCGATATTTATGTGGTTCTACCTACTACTATTTTGATGGGTTTTTCTTAACATACACTTTTTGAAATCGTTAGCGCCTGCATGACCATTCATCATTCTTTTAATTTATAAGATTTTTTTTAGATACGGTACTGACTTTGAAAGAACTCATTGAATAAACATGCTTTCTTCCGCAAAGATGTCCACTGCTATGAGTAGTGTTGTTTGAGGCGACGATTGTCTAACCTGTGCGCGCTCATAGATCCTTTTGCTGCTACATTTGTTAAAGGGCATGCATATCTTGGCTGGTTTGATGGCCTTTTTAGGCTGATTTTTGATGCCAAGGTCAAGAACATGATGTAATTGGAAGGTAAGATACCAAATCAATAAAAATAGATATCCCCACCTATATTTGAATAACTTATTAAGTGTCACTCCAGTCTATTTTAATGAATACAATCTCATAATCCTTTTATTTAAAAAGACCAATGGCATGTTAGAGCTTAAAATAATTGTTTCTAGAATTGTTTTGTTTCAGACAACCCAACCCAGGTTAAATTACCTGTGAGAATAAAGAAATTAGGTTCTGAAGTAGGTTGGCACGCTGACATTAGGTGTGTGGGTTGTGTGAACAAACAGTGGGATTTTCAATATCGCCAGATTAGACGCTTTTCTTCGACTTTTCTTCAACAAAGCTTTTCTTTTTACATTGATTTTGTTTTACCTGTGGTGAGATTTTCTGTTACTTTGTTCACGGACATAGGTAATGCTTTATCTTCTTTTACTGTATCGTTAACCTTTCATTTTGATTGTTGTGGCGTCAAAAAACTAATAAAACTGACGCACCTTAATTGTCGTTGTTGATGTGATTAAAATCCTCTTGCTTCGAATTCGTATAACTTTGATCATGGATAGTTAGGTTGTTTGTGGGAGGACTGTATTGATGGATTACTTTCGTGTCGTTTTCTTTGACTGTTATAAATGGGACAAAAAATATGATTCATTAACTGCAGATATTAGTTTAAAAATAAACTTTGAGATTAATAACCTTATTCAAAATGTATCTAAGTGATATTTATCCTCCACCCCAAGTTTAATGGCTGCATGGTTGGGAATATATATATATATATATATATATATATATACCTATAGGGGATGGATCCACAGAAAACCCTAAATAATGAGAAAACTCTAGAAAACCCTCAAAAAAACCTACTTCCCGAGCTTTTTTTTTTTTTTAAAAAAAATTAGGGCATGTAATATACATGTCTTTAAGTGTTTTGAGCCAAAAAAAATCAAAAAAGCGCCGAAGGGTTTTTTTTTTTTTTAAAAAAATAAGTTTTGCATCATAACACATGTTAGCTTATTTTTGCACTGGTAACATATGTTATGATGCAAAACTTATTTTTTTTTTAAAAAAAAAACCCTTCGGCGCTTTTTTGATTTTTTTGGCTCAAAACACTCAAAAACATGTATATTACATGCCCTAATTTTTTTTAAAAAAAAAAAACTCGGGAAGTAGGTTTTTTTGAGGGTTTTCTAGAGTTTTTTCATTTTGGAGGGTTTTCTCCCTATCCTTCCACTATATACCTATATATATATATATATGCATAATCTTTATTTGGCTTTTTATTAAAAGTCAACTGTAATATTCCCCTTGAATGTAAAAAGAGTAAATTTTAATTAAAATGAAAGCCAACTTTGTAAAAGAGGCAACTTTTATACTTTGGTATTTGACTTCTAAGAGGAATGAGTGGTTTCATGTTCTTTTAGCAGCTTCAACGCGAGGATAGTTGATTTCAATTTTGAAATACTAGCTTGGTTATAAAAAAGCAGGATCGGATAAATGCCTTAGGGCCTTGAGGTGGTGCTTCATGTACCTCTTGGTCAAAATTGGTAAAATATATATTTAAAAATGACAGTGGATGGAGAGATTATGAATGAAGAGATGAGAGGGGTGCAAGTTTTGGTTGTAATTGAAGCTTATTTGGTTGTACACCGATTGACATCTTGTGTCGCCTAAACATTTTGGAGCGCCTCACGCTTTGCTAAACCAAGATACAACATAATTTTATACAACATGACTTATTTCAGTATTTCAGAATGTGAAGAAGGAAATCCCAGGAGTTTTATTCAAAGAAATGGGGAGCGTTCTTGGAGAGAGATGGAACAAGTTGCCATTGTTTGTAGAATATTCTGATTACTAGCGGAAGACAAGGCACCATATGAAGCAAAAGTTCAGGTAGATAAGAAGAGGTATGAAAATAAAATTAATATGGATTTAGTTGATGAATCCGACAGTAGATAAGTTAGTTTTTGTGTTTAATGGGTTTATGTATGTTGTAGGTGAGTTGTGTTTCCTGTCATTATTTGGTTTCTTGATGAGATGTTTACATGGTTTTGCTATGCAACTTTTTGTTTATTAACGAAGTTTGGCTCATGGTAATAGATTGTCAACTGATCAGTATGCTGGGCTACTAGAACACTATGAATGCTGGGATATTTTAATTACATCTTTGAATCAAAGAGAGGAGAGAGGCCATAGAAGAGGCCCCTCTTTAGAGAAGTTGACGACACGAAGTCGAACATCGCGCAACGCGCGACTTGGCATCCCACTAGTTATAGATTATATAATCATAGATTGTACAGTAACCCTTAAAAAATATATATAATTATAGATTGTAGATGATAGGTATAGATTATAGATATTATACATATACATTATATAAAGCCTAATAATTTTCTTTTTCAAACTACATGAAATATATGTTACGACGGGCATGGATTGAGGCCAAAAACATAAAAATCAAATAGTAGACAAATTTCCACGTAGGGTTGGCTTTTTATTTATTTATTATATAATTGAAAACAATAAATCATATATGACATTCAAAGAGAACATCATTCGCTTTTAGTGTGTCATGTGTCATGTGATGTGTCACTAATTGAATTTAAGTAAAAAAAAAAATTAAAAACCTTATTGGATTTTTCTCTCTCATTTTCCTCCAATAATTTTTAAAGGTTAATATTTTTTAAATACGAGATTTTTTAAAGAAAAAATATTATACCAAATTAACGAATGTTTTATTATCTTTGCAACGAGTACCATAGTGCTATATAAAAAACAGAGAAAAAAATCGACTATTTTTTGTGAGGTGTTGTTCATACAGGAAAAAAAACACAAAGTGTTCAGGTAATTTTTTAATCATTTATAGGCAAGTCACTAATTATGTTCAAATAAAAATGACTATTTTTTGAGGGTTTTGTTCATACAGGAAAAAAAACACAAAGTGTTCAGGTAATTCATTAATCATGTATAGGCAAATCATTAATTATATTCAAATCAGTAAATATGAATTCTATTTTCAACATGTGTTAGCGTTAGAGTTGTACATTGTTTCAAGTTAAATATTAATATTAATATTAGAGTTATACATTGTTTAAGGTTAGGCGCAAGGTTTTGAAACCCGGACCGGACCGGCCGGTTCGACCGGTCGGACCGGGTTTCGGAGGTGAAGACGGGCCGGGTCAACATCTAGGACTGTTGTTGCACTGAACCGCCCAGTTGGACGGCAGACCGGAGGTCGGACCGGAAATCGTTCTGTTTGGACCGGACCGGACCTGCTCTTTCACAGCCACCGGAGGAGTCTACCTGTTCTGTTACTTCTGTATCTTATTCGCAGCCACCTGATGTGTATCTTATTCACAGCCACCAGAAGACCAGACCAAACCCTCGTTAATCATCATCATCGGCCTATCATCCTCGTTACTCATCATCATCATCGATTATTCATCCTTCATCTCTTATTGCAGGTTTCTTTATATCTTCTCATCATCATCATTCATCCTTCATCGATATTTTCTTTAGAGTTTGGAGTTTTGAGTGGTGATTTGTTTTTGTAGGGAAACTATGAAGTAAAGTAAAGTAAACTTTACATTAATTATTTGCAGAATAAAGACCACAATTTGCTTTTGCAGGTTTGCAAGGCTCGATGTATCTTCTAAATTTATTAAAATATTATATTTTAATCAAGCTGAACTTATTTATATATATGAAATACTATAATATTTTGTTATTTTTGTCTCTTTATAACTAATATATTATATAACTTAACCCGGTTCTTAAATCCGGTTCGACCGGTCAGACCGGTTCGACCAGTGAACCGGTAAGGAGACCGGTTCAACGTCCGGTCCGGTTCTAAAAACATTGGTTAGGCGTTAACATTGAAGGTACATTGTTAATTGTTTTAGGTTAGGTGTTATCCGAAGGTTTCCTGCATGTAACTGTAAAGCGCATCATTCTATTTCATATTTAAAATTGTTATGTCATGTTAGATTTCTCAACTCCGAAACATTCCCGTGATATAATCTAGTTATATAATAAAAATAAACATGACTCTGCTTTGGTTATTTGCCGAATCAAAGATGCACATGTTAGTTATGGTTGGAGGATACACTTTATAACTAATAATATAATAAATCTATATCTGTCTATCTATCTATATCTATATCTATCTATATCTATATCTATATATATAATAAACCAAAGCCATTTAAATGACATGGCATTCAAAGAGGGTATTTTCTTCATTGAGTGTGCCATGTGTCATCTCATGTGGCAAGGGCTTTATTTTAGGAAAATAATAATTTAAAATTTAAAAACAAAATTAGATTTTTATCTCTAATGTTTCCTCCATAACTTTTAAACGTTAATATCTTTTATATACGAGATTTTTTTAAAGAAAAAAATTACACCAAATTAACAAGCGTTTTATTATCTTTCCAACGGGTACCATAGTGCTATATAAAAAAACGGAGAAAAAAACGACTATTTTTGTGTGGTTTTGTTCGTACAGGAAAAAAACACAAAGTGTTCAGGTTATTCATTAATCATGTATAGACAAGCCATTAGTTATGTTCAAACCGGTAAATATGAATTTTATTTACAACATGTGTTAGCATTGGAGTTGTACATTGTTTTAGGTTAGGTTTTAATATTAGAGTTATACATTGTTTAATGTTATACACTAACATTGGAGATACATTGTTAATTGTTTTAGGTTAAGTGCCACCGAAGCTTTCCTGCATGTAACTGTAAAATGCATCAGTCTATTTCAGATGTAAAATTGATATTTCAAATTAGATTTCTGAACCCGGGACGCTCCCGGGATATAATCTAGTTTAATATAAAATATTATGTTTGCAATAATATTATGCTAATATATAAACCCCATAGTTCACCTTGAATCCATCATAATAGAAAAATGCCAGTGAACGCAGAGACTGTAACCAAGTCAACGAACGGAAAGCTAAACAGTCTTCTGCAAAGTGATGCCCTTTATCAGGTAGTCATTCCTTCATTTATATATTAATCCTAACCTATTTAAGTTTTTGTTCTTTGATCATATGGAAATAATAAACCTAACCTATTTAAATTTTGGTTCTTGATCATTTGGCAGTATATACTTGAAACCAGTGTGTATCCAAGGGAACCTGAACCCTTAAAGGAGCTTAGAGAGGTTACGGCGACACTTGAATGGTATTCGACACCTGAAAGATTATTTAAACTTTATGATTGTCATAGTCGTTTCACTAATATCTATATATACGTTTGTTCTGTTGAACATATTCAGGAGTATTATGGCTACAACAGCCCATGCTGGACAGTTTTTAAACATGTTAATGAAACTACTGAATGCTAAGAACACCATGGAGATCGGTGTTTTCACCGGTTACTCTCTTCTCGCCACTGCCCTTGCTCTTCCCGATGACGGGAAGGTATAGTAACGGCTTACTTGTATATACGATATCAAGACTTTAGAAATATTGGTTTATTTGTCTCTAAACTAGAAATTTACAAACAAATCATGGTAAATAAGTAACTTTTGAATTTATTATATTATGCAGATTTTAGCCATTGATATAGATCGTGAAGCTTATGAAAAGGGACTTCCCATTATAGAGAAGGCTGGAGTTGCCCACAAAATCGACTTTAAAGAAGGCCTCGCCTTGCCTATTCTTGATCAGATGATTGCTGATGTAAGATAAAATTCCTTCATCTGTATCTTATGTTATAAACTACTCACAAGTATGGTGACCTTTTCGTGAAAGTTCGGTGACATGTTCATTTATGTAAGATTTAGGTTGCAAACGAACTGACCCTACCTCAAACCAGCTTGGCTGGAGATCACTGGCAACCTAAATCTTACTTAGTTATTAATAACTAGCTTTTACCCCGGTAGCGTCCCGGGGTTAAAAAATATAACAATTCTAATAATACTAATACTAATAGTAATAATTATTACTCTTGTAATTAAATAAATAAAAAAAATAACCTTACTATAAGGTGACACCATGTGTTGCAGTGTTGCGTGATTCTTTTTTCCTAGCTTCTCTTGATGAAGTATACCTATGCATCTTTAAAAGAGTAAAATTCCAATGAAAGCATGGCGATTAGGCTGAATTTCAAAATCGTAGATAAGAACCTGGTTTAAAAGAAAAAAACATTATTAATGAATAACTTGAACACTTTGTGTTTTTTTTTCCTGTATGAACGAAACCCCCAAAAGAATAGTTGTTTTTTTTCTCCGTTTTTTATATAGCACTATGGTACTCGTTGGAAAGATAATAAAACGCTCGTTAATTTGGTGTAATTTTTTTCTTTAAAAAATCTCGTATATAAAAGATATTAACGTTTATAAATTATGGGAGGAAACATAAGAGAGAAAAAATTTAAATTTGTTTTTAAATTCTTTTTTCCTAAAATAACTCATTTTAAATTTAGTAGATTAGCTTTTATATTGTTATTTATTTTTTTTATATTTGCCACATGGCATGACACATGGCACACTCAATGAGGAGAATGCCTCCTTGAATGTCATGTCATTAAAATGACTTTCTTAGGCTTTCATTGAATGACAACTCATCAATCTTCAATTCTTTTATTATAAGTTATAGATTATTAATATATTTTTGAAGCTTTTAATTTTTATATATCATCATTTATGTTATATATACAAAACCCATTAAGTTAATGCGATTAAATGTTTTTTCAAGGTTTAAACTCTTTCCTACACATGTGTTATATTATGCGTATGGAATGTTCCTACACAAAATTTGTGCATGTGTAGGTTATATAAATTAATGAAAATGTTTCATATATTTGTTTTATTTTCAAAATAAATGAATAGACAGCACATTTCAACAATTTTCTTATATTTTTATTTTTTTTAAATGATAAAAATGAACTATTTATCTTCTTTTCGCACTTCTCACATTAAAACCCCATCTGAAATTAACCATCCCCGGTAAGTATATAAGTATATATAAGATCAATAAACCTTACTTTTTGTATAATCATTAATGAAGACTTCAAGGTTAAATAAATAATTAATGAAGACTTCAAATTAAAGACGCGAGCTTAATTTTTTAAGATACTACTTTATTATGTTTACTAATATTATTTAAGTACTAAGAATGTTGCATAATTAAGTTATATTTTGGGTGAATCTAGTTAATTTCTTAATATATGTGAATTCGAACTTGTTCGAAAGTTAACATATGTCCCTTTGTGTTTGTTTCCGTTCATAAAACACTTATTTGTGTTAGTTTGTGTTCATGAACACTTGCTTGTGTTTATTAAGGTATGTTTGTGTTCGTGTGCGTTCAAGAACAAAATAAACAAACAAGCACAAACACAAGTGTTTTCTTAACAAATAAACACGAACAGAAAATCCCATTCATTAATTGTTCATGAACTATTCATGAACATATCATTTCTTTAACAAACGAATACGAACAAAGCCTTGTTCGGTTCTTTTACAACCCTACTAGGAAAAAAATAATAAAAGGAAAATTTCATATATCACATCTATAAGTGTAAAATTACAAATTTATTAAAATAATGCTTGAAATATTGATAGTTTGTGTTTTGAGGAAACTAGTGTTTTACCACCATTGTGCGTTGCTGCAAAAAAATCATATACTGGCTAGTTCGCGTATATAGTAGAAATTTGTTTATATGAACGGGATATACATCAAAAGAAACATCTTTATTCTTGTACGGTTTTTAAACTGTAACGGCTAACCCTAATACATAAACATGGTATTGTTAAAAGTCTGGAAGTAGAGCCGTAATGGTTGATCGGTTTCTCCGCCATTTGTTGGACGTGCTCAAAGACCTGTTGTGCCAAACACCTGTGAAGCAGTCTTGTAACCTCGTTATTAAAAAAAAAACACATAATGAAAACACATGGATACACATAATAATGATTTTATATCATTAGAGATTCCAACATACCTACTTATGCTATCGTGAAATAATCAGATATAATCAGACCTGGTGTAAACTTTAGGTTCAAAAGCATATGAGTAATCGTATGCCTATGATCTGCAAGTTAAGCAAAGCACAAGAACTTTGTTAAATATCTCACGCAAGTGTGCATATACATCAGGTAAAAGATAAAAATAATTAAGGAAACGTCGATGAGGCATTAACCATAAACCGAGCATTGAAACCTATATATAGATATAAATTATAATTATAATTACTTAATTGTTTAACAATATTTATAAATATATTATTTGCTGATAAATTCCCAAGTATATCTTAAAAAAGAATACCAGTCCACTGCTTTCATGTTATAATTTTCATGTTTAGATGGTTGATATATAAAATTCCCCCGATAATAAAAACAACTCTTTTTTGCCCTATGGCCACATACCGGGAGAGAAGAAGGTAGTGATTAATTACATTGAATAATGTCGCTTATAATTTCTCATTTTCATTAAAAAAAATCTTATATTTGATATTCATATATGATTTGATTATCAATATCCAGAAAACGTGTCATGGGAAATTCGACTTCATATTTGTTGATGCTGATAAGGACAACTATATTAACTACCACAAACGAATAGTAGATTTGGTCAAGGTAGGTGGATTGATTTGCTATGACAACACTTTATGGAATGGCTCTGTCGCCACACCACCAGATGCACCAATACCAGCATATGTGCAATATTACAGAGACTTCATATTAGAGTTCAACAAAGCTTTAGCGGTTGATTCAAGGATTGAAATATGTATGGTTCCACTTGGTGATGGAAGTACGTATTGTCGTCGGATCCTTTAACTGTTACGTATTGTTCGGAAGGACGAGTGCGTTCTTTTTAGTTTAATGTTTTATGTTGAAATTTCGTTGTGTAGTAACTATTGGCGAATAAGCTCGTTGCGACGTAGACGACAATTTATAATGTAGTGTTTGTTTTCCGTTTGTTTATCCATTGTGTTCGTTTTAAGGAATAATTTGTGTACTATTAACTTGTTTGTCTAGTGGTATGGTGTCTCTCTTTATAAATTTGAGGTCATGGGTTTAAATCCTTGCAATTACAAGATGAAGGTGGAATTAAGGTATTAAAAGATATTGTTAAAAGGCAAGCATCCTTGGGAAACGGGTGAACTATTAAGATACATCACTTTTAACTTAACTAGTAAGCATGTAAACAAGTATTAAAGGTAATCCATTTTTTTAATAAAACAGATAAATATTCATTCCACCAAAAAGGACCAAGTTACATTTAGATAATGGGTAAGCAAGCAACAAGCTACGTCGCTATCCCTTTTTAAATCGTAAAGCCTATTCTACTAAATACAAATACTTGGTTCATCGGGCTCTGTGAGTCACTGTGAATCACCTTCTGCACTCGATTAAAAAAGCGAACCGCCTCAGGGGCTAGGGATCCAAATGTGTCAAAGGCAAACGGAATGAACACATGCTGAGTCTGTAAATATGTTGCCTCGTGCTTAGCAACCTTCCTGGCTTCCGCCCTCAAACCACATGTCCCGAAATGAAGCCATTGTCTCTATGCCCCATGAATGGGGACACCCTAGTGAGGTCGACGCACGCATGCTTACCCCCCCCCCCCCCAGCCAAACACAATGCGTGACCGATCCAAAATCCAAATATAATATAAACAAACAAAGTGATCAATTCCTTCAGATAGTGGTAACGGTGGCATCCTTAGAATGCGGGTCAAATAAGTAATTTTATATGGGTTGAAACCCCAAAGTATTTGTAGGATCGTGATTCAGACAAGAATTTGCTATACAATGCGCGACCGATCAGAAGGCGGAATCAACGGATCCTTTCTTCAGTCTGATCTTCAGTTGACTGAATAGGAATGTCAGCATCTCTAACTTTTATCATTTCTTCCTCTGAATCATCCTTTCCAGATATTGAACACCCTACATCTGTGCTGATGATTAACTCAGAACTTCGTTCATCAGTAGTTGATTCACTTTCTACACCCGACATTTCTTCATACACCATTGAGCTTGAATTAGTGCTCTGACTTTCCTCACTTGAGTTGTCTTCACCCAAACTTTCGCTCACATTGATCTTTTGGACGCTTTGTGTCACACCCGATTTTCCCATCGGTTGTGAACATTTGGCACATTTCCTACACAACGGAATAAAACATATAAGACTTTATTAATTCTGAACGCCTTTACGAAGCCTTCTAGGATCTCAAATCCCAAGACATCGCCTATTCTAACTGTGTCGTTGCAAAAATCTAAACCTGAAAGATATGCTTAAAAATGTCAACATAAAGCTGGTGAGTTCATGGTTTTAGGTTTATTTCTCCTAAAACCCGTTTACTTCAAACACTTGGGAAAATATTCATCAACATTTTAAGAAAGTTTATTTTCATTACATAAACCGTTATTGATATACGTTAAATTACACATATAAAAGTCCCTGTTTAACTCCCATTTTGATACGTTTTTGACCTTATACACAGGAATTGGTACTTATTTGGGTACCTTTACGATTTCAGGTCTTAAACGATGTCCCGGAAGCATAACAGAAGGAAAAACGAATTTTTCGACACGCGAACGAGACTGTGGGTCCTGTGAGCGGCCCGCTCACTCTCTGTGAGCGGCCGCACGCGCGTCCTGATATTTATGGAGACCTTCTGGAAGCCCCACGTCAGCTCACGGGCAAATTGTTCACCTTTTTGAAAAGTGAGCGGCTGCTCACAGGCCCCTGTCTTGTATAAAACACCCATTCAGCCTCTGTTCGAAGTATTTGGTCTTTGGGGAGCGATTTCAGGCGATTTTCTGGGCTTTTGAAGTGCTACACAGGCGTGGAACAAGCTCGGGAAGCCATCCGATCCATCCACCATCATCATCCAATCCATCTCATTTGCATTTTCTATGGTTTGATCCTTTAAACTATTATGATCCGAATCTGATTTTGAATGTTATTTGTGATGTTTATTTAGTATATCGTACGCCTACGGGCAAGAACACTAGTATGTAGTATGTTAAAACAATCGTTTGTATAGTTAATCATGTCTTGTATAAATTTGGCGTTTTTCATGACTTAATGTCTATCTCATTAAAATCCACATTTGCATCATCTGAGTGCTTTCCTGGTTCAACAGCGGATAATTTTGGAATTTCTTTTCTCTAAACAAGTTCCTCATACGATATACCAGCTTGTTTTGCCACACCTTCTAGAATTTCTCGTGAAATTTCAATGCTGACTTCTCCATCTCCCAATTCCGGTGCAGAAAATTCAAGACAATACCTCATATTATCATTAAAGAATATGTCTTTGAATCTAGACGTGAATTTAGTAGTGACATAACCTCTCTTAATCAATCTCAACAGTCTCTGTCTATCAGCATCAGTCATTTCACTAGAACCTGATGATTTACCTTTCTTCGGAGTATCTCTAGCTTCATAAGAATATTGATTTGTGTCATCATCTGATTCTTCTGAGCTAGCAAATTTCTCTTTGTTAGCACCATCACCACCACTAGTATCATCATCATTGTTATCAGAATCGTCATCTTTATCCGTTCCACTATAATCTAACTGTTCTTCGTCATCATTCTCATCTTCTTCATCCTCCTCATCATCAACACCTTCCAATTGAGGTGCTTTCAAGTACAAGTCATCAATGATTTTCCTTAACTTCTTGTTCTCTTTTTCTACAGCCATTATCCTCTTTTCACTCTTCTTACTTGACAGCTTCAGCTCAGCATTTTCTATCTGTAAACTTGTAACCTCTTCTTCAAGCTTGTCTTGTCTTTCTTTGGACTTTATCACCGCAACAAGCATGTCTTTCTCATTTTCTTTCATCTGTTTTATCTCATTCTCATGCTTAGTGAAGAATTTCATCATCTTAGTCATATGCTGATTAACCAGATTCATCACATCTTCTGATACTATCATAGATGGTTGTGAACTTGTTCCTGTTTGAGGTTTATAAGATGGTTTGGGTGTGCTTAAGCTGGATAAAATGCTTTTCAATGATTTAGACACTGAATCTAGTTTCTGCTGAGTTATGTCTTCTTCAGTTGTCTTTCTTTTCTTTGATGGTGTTTCTTTGCTTCGTGACTGGATTGGTTCTTGTGAAGCTTCTGGAATCTTATTACCCTTAAACAACAAGTCCATCTCCTTCTGTCTTTTAGACCTTTTAGTCTCTTTCTTGGACATTGTTTT
The DNA here is from genome assembly GCA_030844895.1 of Ambrosia x helenae. Lineage (NCBI taxonomy): Eukaryota > Viridiplantae > Streptophyta > Magnoliopsida > Asterales > Asteraceae > Ambrosia > Ambrosia x helenae. The sequence goes on from CM061234.1 coordinate 9,996,375, forward strand.
GATTCATCCTCTTTTTGTAGATTTAGGAGCAACAGTTGATCCAAGAGCCTTGGGATCAGTCTCCTTAACAGTTTCAACTTCCGAATCCCATTCCTCACCTGTCTCTGTATCTTCATCTATTAACAATGTCTTTGCCTTGCCTCTCTTATTTACTTGAGATGATTCTTCAACCTTCTTCTTCCCTTTTTGAGACTTTGCAACTTTTTTCACCACTTGTCTTTTTACTTTCTCACCCTACATCACAAGCACTAAATGCGAATCTGAGTCTGAATCACTATTCCATGTCTTACCTGATCCTTATCTGGAGCAGTGTACCTCGGAGTAATCAAGTGACCAAACAATCTCCTAACAGGTGGTTTTTCTGTCTTACATTTATACGTCCTCATTCTATTCAGGGTCATCTCATCCATATGTTCCTGATTAAGAATCTTCATAGGATCTTTTGCCAAATCAGGATATTTTTCATCAAATATCATCTGTAAAAACCTCGGATACATTAAAAACTTATCAGTTTTTGTTCAATCGAATACCTCCTTCATATGATGGAATAACATCCCTGTAATGTTATAGTCTCTGTTTGTGACACTCGTTGAAATCACAGGTCATGCCCGTACACTTAGCTACACATATACATTATGCATGGCATTACATTTCATCTATTTCATCATAATTGGGCCATGCAGGGTTCAAACAAGTCAATCCTGATGCATACAGGATAGCATTAGGCACACTAGTTGATACAATTTCACAGCTAGTCGAATAGTTCCTGATAGACTATAGGAAGATCCATGCAAAACCCTAGTTTTCGAAATCAATACAACTGAACACAAGGTTCCAATTTGTTGTCCAAGCAAGAACAAAAACAAACAATGTCCAAGAACAATGACTATCCCGATATGATATTGTATGTGACTAAGGATCGATCTTCAAACAAAGAATATGATCAAACAAGTTCAATTCAGGTGCGGAATCCCTGAATTGATCACTAAATGATAATAAAACTAGCAAAATACACAAATCATCTCAAACATTTTCATTTCATTCATAAACATCATTAATAATCTTTATAAAGCTTGTTTATAATGATTTAGACTCAATACAGACTTGACAAAAACCCTAGGGAGACAAACACTCTGAGAGGGAAACAAAATGACCAAAAGTTAACATTCAAAAAATGATTCAGCCTTATATAGACCTGCACATTCGACCATTCGATTGGGCGAATGTGCAGGTTCGACCATTCTATGTGGGCGAATCAGCACCTATAATAAACAAAGTGTTCATTCGACCTCTCTGAGCTCCCTTCGACCAAACTAATCTACATTCGACCAATTGTATTCCACCTTCGACCGCCCCATAATCAGCAAAACATATTAGAATTTGCAATTCAATAGCACTAGTCGCACTTCGTGTATCTACAAACTCCCCCTCGACTATTGCTTGAATTGCTTCAGTCTACGCTCTTCATCCAATCTCTTGTTCATCAGCTTAATGTTCAGCAACTTCTTTTGTTCTTTTGTCATAACTGGTTCAAAAGTTTGCTTCGGTTTCTGCTTTTCAGTTTTCTGAATCTGAACAAACTTCCCCAGCTTCTTATCAAAGTCACAACCCGCATTGACATCCCACGCATAACATAAGAATACCACACGTTGGTATTTAGCAGCCTGCTCACTCTCTTTCTCTTCACAGTAAATCGGATTATAATATAACATGATGATATCCTCATGAGTGCAATTGATCAACTACATAGGGTCAAAGATAGGTATCTTTTTGAAGTCATTCTTCACATCTTTCAAAACGATAATAGCCTCTGCAGTCTTCCAGTCATAGTACCACCACATAAAATCTTTTGAGAAATGTTGAGGAATAGGCATCAAAGGAATGTGTTTCAAAACAGTCGGTGGTTTATATTTCAAAGTCACCTTGTTCAACCCCGTAATCTGATCTTTTTCCTTCTTGTGAACTATCCGTTTAGGATACTGAGGGGTGAACACTTCCCATTTCGTTCTGCTCTCTCTCGCCATGCGATCTGCAAAGTAACCAACAAGATTGTTGTTTACTGAAGCACCTGACATTGTATGTCTGTAGATATCGCGAACAGCCCAATACGGTAGTGTCTTTATGTCATGGAATCTGTTGAAGTACAGAATTCCTTTTTCCCATTTCACAGCGACACACCTAAGTTGTCTCAAATACTTCCATCCGAGAGCTTTGCCTTTAAACAATCCATTACGAAATTTGTAGAACTGTTCGACAAGAAGTTCGTTTGTGTTCGTTCACTTAATAAATGAACGAACACTAACAAAAAATTCCGTTCATTTAGTTAAACGAACAAACATGAACAGAGGCCTCGTTTGTTCGTTTATGTTCGTGAATGTTCGGTGACATGTTCATTTATGTTCCTTTGTGTTCGATAGTTTAATAGAGTTTTTAATTTTTATATTTTTTAATATTCTTTAAATTTTTTTTGTTTCACCCAAATAAATAATTTATGTGAGATAAGTATAGGGTCAAGTTAATTTTAGAAGGGGGTTTTAATGCAAGAAGTGCGAGAAGAAACCTAAATCTTACATTTTTTTAAAGGCTTAGTTTAGTGGAAATGTTTGTACAACCCTAACCAAGTGGTCCCAAGTTCGAATCCCTACCCATACACCGGTGTCCTCATTGCCTAAGCTCAAATCGTCACAGGGAATTTTTTTGTGGTGTGCATGGATCGAACCTATGACCTACCCCATGATGGGAACCCTTAAAAGAAAACTCACCATACCTCAAACCAGCTGGGCTGGAAATCATTGGCAACCTAAATCTTATTTAGTTATTAGTAATGATTCATATATTTTTGAATCTTTTACTTTTTATATATCATCATTTATGTTATATATACAAAACCCGTTAACTTAATGCGATCAAATGTTTTTTCAAGGTTTAAACTCTTTCCGAAACATGTGTTATATTGTGCATTGGTGATTCCTACACAAAATTTGTACATGTGTAGGTTTTATAAATTAATCAAAATGCTTCATATATTTGTTTTATTTTAAAAATAAATGAATAAACAACACATTTCAACAATTTTCTAATATTTTTATTTTTTTTAAATGATAAAAATGAACTATTTATCTTCTTCTCACATTTCTCGTATTAAAACCCCTTCTGAAATGAACCATCCCCGGTAAGTATATAGGTATACATAAGATCAATAAACCTTACTTTTTGTATAATCATTAATGAAGACTTCAAGTTAAAGATGCGAGCTTAATTTTGTAAGATACTACTTTATTATGTTTACTAATATTATTAAATACTAAAAATGTTGCATAATTAGGTTATATTTTTGGCAAATCTAGTTAATTTCATAATATATGTGAATTCGATCTTGTTTGAAAGTTAATATATATCCCTTTGTGTTTGTTTCCTTTCATAAACACTTCTTTGTGTTAGTTTGTGTTTATTAATGTATGTTTGTGTTCTTGTGGGTTCAAGAACAAAATTAACAAACAAACACAAACACAAGTGTTTTCTTAACAAATAAACACAATCAGAAAATCCCGTTCATTAATTGTTCATGAACTATTCATGAACATATAATTTCCTTAACAAACGAATACGAACAAGGCCTTATTCGTGTTTGTTATGTTCTTTTGCAATCCTACTTGGAAAAAAATAATAAAAGGGAAATTTCATATATCACCTCTATACGTGTAAAATTACACATTTATTAAAATAATGCTTGAAATATTGATAGTTTGTGTTTTGAGGAAACTAGTGTTTTACCACTACTAGAAAAATGGTCTTTCTTGACGCGCGTTTTATGACACGCGCTCCTTTATGACACTTGAAAGCGTGTGTCATAAAAAAATTGTCATGATTTGAAAAATCTTGTTAAATAATGACACCTTTTAATGTGTGTCATGAATGTAGTGTCAAGAGATAAAAAAATATGACAATGTAAAATGTTGTGTGTCATCCCTTGATGTCATAACATAATTTCACAAATTCTATTTTCCCTCCCATAAATCCCCCCTAAAATCAAACTCAGATCATTCCCAAATCCCAATATTCATAACCCTCATCATCTCTAACCCTAACCCTCCAATTGGTCGTCTCTCTCTACGATTTTGTCTCCCACGTCTCTACTCATACCACTGGCACCGTATGCTTTCCGGCGGTGTAATTACTCTCGTTGCTTCCATCGCAATGTTTCTTTTGTTCTTTTCTGAACTCGGTAAAGTTTCAGATTATTATTATTGTTATTTTTTTTTGAAAGGCTATTATTATTATTATTATTATTATTATTATTATTATTATTATTATTATTATTATTATTGTTATTGGTATCTGTAAACCCTAGCTTACAAGCGTTTGATTTGACCAACTGTTTGTGTTAGGATCATGAAAGCAATTGTCGTTTTATTTTTCTGCACTCAATTTCTGATCTAGATATCTGTATGATTAATATTAATTTATCTATATGTGAATAAAGATTACAGTGAATTTAGATTCATGCTTTTGTTGATTGTTGGTGGTGATTTGTATATGAGATGATGTGTGTGTTTTATTTGAAACAAAGTAGTTTAGACAACAATAAGAGGAGCAATTCAAAATTTAGTCCATTTTTACCTTGAAGTATTATTGATTATAATATGTTGGCATGCTTATTAATAACTTTACTTAATCTTTGACGCAATACCGCAAACAATTCGATGTTGTTTTTCGTATTTCTTGCTAATGTACTGTCAAGAGGATATGGTAATGTAGGTGTTTGTGGTTCGTTTACTAGAAACTTGGATTTAGATCAAGAATATGGGCATGTGGCGTGTATGAATGTGGTGTTATATGTGTTGACTTAACATGTCCAAAGTGGAAGCCCATGGTGCACAAAGCTTTTTACCAACATAGGAAACTTTTTACCTACTCTCCTATTTGTCTCCCACGTCGCCTTTCTTTCTCCTGTCACAATCCAAGTTGACTTTGATGTATTTAGTTAGCTTAGGAGTTCTTGCTAAGAGCCTTTTTGATGATAATAAATTGCTTCATTTCATTGGTAAAAAAAATAAAAATGAAATTTGTCCTATGTTAGCTATTGTTTTTGTTCACCGGGTTGAATACTACTGATTAGGTCTATTAGTGTCAGCTAGCATTTGCAAATTTTGTTTACATCTGTAACCAAGTCTCAGAGTTCATTTACATTTGATTTGTGAGTTTCAACCTGACCTTTTTAAAGTGAATTATTTAACAATTTTTAGAATTGTTTTGTAGTTTAAAGGAATTGTTTTGTAGTCTAATTTGAAAACGTCATATGTTAGCCATACAAGTTAAAATGAATATTATGATTTACAGTTGAACATGAAATTTCATTTGATGATACCATGAAGTCCAGATCAACATTTTACTCTCGGGTCATTTTCATATTTAATGCATGTGATAAAACGATTGTTTTGACCTTTATCCGTAGTTATAAGTGCAGGTGATAGGCTTAGAGCCCTAGAAGTGGGTTTAATTGATCCAGAATTTTAGTTATCATCTTGTGGTGTGAAGCATACTCCTTCAATGAGAGAGAGGTAGAGGGGCAAGCCGAGCGTGAAAGTTGCGGAAACAATGGCTACGTGAGCAAGAGCAGATTAAAAGTAATTTATTATATAACTTCTTATTGTCGTATAGAACTATTAAAAATGATATCTATAGTCATGTTTCAACTGCAATGCAGATGAGGCGCTTGAAATTACTTAAAGTTACTGGGATGAAGCAAGCCATCAGCGAGTGATGCAGGTATAGATATGTAGAATACAAGTTCTTATTGTCATTGAGCCTTTGAGGCATGAAATCACATATTAAACTGTTGTAGTGATTTGATTCATAATAGAAAAGCTAAAGTTATATTATTATGTTCTTTTGGTTTGGGATTGAAGATGATTCATTGTTTTGTCTGTTACTTTTGTTTACGACGTTGTTTCCACTGCAGATCTTCGGAACATAGAAAACGTCTGGAAAGCAGAGCAAAAACATGAAGCCGAACAAAGGAAACTCGAAGAACTCCGTAAACAAATTCATGAAGAGAGGGAAAAGGCAGAGTTTCGTCAGCTTCAAGAACAGGCTGGATTAGTTCCGTAAGTTTCTTTTTTTTTTTGCTAGTTTATCTGCATAAATACAATATTAGGTGGGGCGTTTGGATGTGAATTGCGGAAGTGATTATATGATATTTGATTATTCAATAGTCAGAATTAGATATTGTTGTATATTGGGCCATATACAACATAGTTTTTGGGTGTAGTCCTGTTGTTTTAAGTTGTAATAAATTAATATTCAAATAATTAGATTATTTGAGTGTTTGAAAAGTATGATTATATTGAGGATTTTATAAATAAAAAAGATCACATCATACAGTTGATATCATATCGAGATATCCTGTATTCCTGTTTAGCAAGTGCATCTGCTTCGTAGTCTTTTCTCTGTTTATTCGCTCAATTAGCATACCTGTCCTCACTGAGTCATTTCATGGTGTATATATTGGTTCATTTGCAATGTTCACATGCCACGGCGTCCATTGAATTAGTGATTTCTTATACTCATGGTTTTAAAAAATGTTTGAGGCGTGCGCCTCATTCTGATGGTGGGTTCAAGGCGCTTGACTCGTTGCCTGTCAAGGCCGAACCGTAACAGGCGGCTGCCAGTAAGGTGTGTTGAATCGTTGTTTAAATGAGGTTGATATATATGAATTGAAAACGTCGTATAAAAGGGAATATCTCCATGAATATAGTCAATATACATGCTTAGTTAAAGAAAGCGTGCGTAGGCGTAAGGCGCACTTAGGTGTGAGGCATAGCTTCTAATAGGTGTGAGGCATAGCTTCTAACGGTGATGGAAAAAACCACTCTGAATCTTACACCCTGAATGAGTCTGCAGGTGAAGTAACACATGCAATTTATGGAAGGATAATATCATTTGGGAAAGATGTACACATTACAAGTATTGGTCTAACCCATTGGAGAAAAAGTAAGAATCCTTCTGTTTGTTATTTTTATGATCTTTGAATTCAAAATTACCTTTTTGCCCTTTAGTATTTAGTAATAGTATCTATTCTCAGGTTACTGAACGCTCCGGACATGGAGATCTATTCAATGTATGGAGTTGGCATCCCAACCGAAAGAGCATATGTTTATAAACAAACACCTGCAGCAGAATGCTACATACCATTCCAAATTGACACGTCGGCAAAGGACAAAAACGAGGATGGATGTTTAAAAGATGGAGTTTATACAGTTGACGGTAATTCGCGAAAGATGGTCGAGTTTCGGGCAACCTTTATTTATAGGTTATATTTTGTAGCGACACAAAATTTTTTGTTAATTTTAAAATTTTGTTGGTATATTTGACTTATGATTATGAAATAGATTGTTTTGGTATATATATTAAATGAATTTGTTTTGCTATAAGGATTTTGTTAGTGTGTGTATGTGTGTGTGTGTGTATATATATATATGAATTTAAAATCGTAATTTATAGAATTTTTTATTTTTTTTTGTCAAAAAAGATGACACGCATAGCGTGTCGTAAACGTGTATCATTAAGGCGTGTCATTAATGTGTGTCATGAAAGAGTGTCATTAATGCGTGTCATAAAAGGATGACACGCAAAAGCGTGTCATATTAATTTTATGACGATGCCTATAACGACTTTCTTTTGCGTGTCATAAACCCTCTTTTATGACGCGCAATGCGCGTCAAGAAAGGTCTTTTTTTCTAGTAGTGTTTGTTTGCCTTACAACTTGACTTTGGATGATCTTCAACGCGTTTGAAATTCTTGATGATTTAATATATTTCATGAAAGCAGTGGACTGGTTTTCTTTTTTAAGATATACTTGGGAATTTATCAGCAAATAATATATTTATAAACATTGTTAAACAATTAAGTAATTATAATTATAATTTATATCTATATATTAGTTTCAATGCTCGGTTTATGGTTCATGCCTCATCGACGTTTCCTTAATTCATTTTATTTTTTCCTTGATGTATATGCACACTTGCGTGAGATATTTAACAAAGTTCTTGTGCTTTGCTTAACTTGCAGATCATAGGCATACGATTACTCTTATGCTTTTGAACCTAAAGTTTACACCAGGTCTGATTATATCTGATTATTTCACGATAGCATAAGTAAGTATGTTGTAATCTCTAATGCTATAAAATCATTATTATGTGTATCCATGTGTTTTCATTATGTGTTTTTTTTAATAACGAGGTTACAAGACTGCTTCACAGGTGTTTGGGACAACCGGTTTTTGAGCACGTCCAACAAATGGCGGAGAAACCGATCAACCATTACGACTCTACTTCCAGACTTTTAACAATATCGTGTTTATGTATGAGGGTTGGCCGTTACAGTTTAAAAACCCTATAAGAATAACAGGTGTTTCTTCTGACGTATGTCACCTTCATATAAACAATATTCTACTATATATGCAAACTAGCTAGTATATGATTTTTTTGTTGCAACGCGCGATGCTCGTACACTACTAGAAAAAAGACCTTTCTTGACGCGCATTGCGCGTCATAAAAGAGGGTTTATGACACGCAAAAGAAAGTCGTTATAGGCATCGTCATAAAATTAATATGACACGCTTTTGCGTGTCATCCTTTTATGACACGCATTAATGACACTCTTTCATGACACGCATTAATGACACGCCTTAATGACACACGTTTACGACACGCTATGCGTGTCATCTTTTTTGACAAAAAAAAATAAAAAATTCTATAAATTACGATTTTACCCTAAATTCATATATATATATACACACACACACATACACACACTAACAAAATCCTTATAGCAAAACAAATTCATTTAATATATATACCAAAACAAGGGTTAGGATCAAATACACAGTGAAAGAAAAATAGGAAGTCGTAGGAAGGGTATCAAACGGACTCCGATTGAACTCATTCAAGCGGCATTGGAACCGTTTTATCGAACCCTACAACGTGAGTTTTTAGGTCTTCGTTTTTTTGAGGTTTTAGCTTGTCGTTTTTAGAATATGCGTTATATCATTGTGTCTTTCATGTATCATTGTGTCTTTTTCTTATTTTCATCATTGTGTCATTTTTTCAATTGATTGTGTCTTTTTTCTTCAGCATTGTGTTATATTTTTTGGCACTGTGTTATATTTTGTGGCTCATTGTGTCATATTTCATGATTTATTGTGTTTTTTGTATCTTTCTCACCCTTCTCATTTTTATTACCTTGTGTAGAATAACTTGACCCACCAAAACAATCTATTTCATAATCATAAGTCAAATATACCAACAAAATTTTAAAATTAACAAAAAATATTGTGTCGCTACAAAATATAACCTATAAATAAAGGTTGCCCGAAACTCGACCATCTTTCGCGAATTACCGTCAACTGTATAAACTCCATCTTTTAAACATCCATCCTCGTTTTTGTCCTTTGCCGACGTGTCAATTTGGAATGGTATGTAGCATTCTGCTGCAGGTGTTTGTTTATAAACATATGCTCTTTCGGTTGGGATGCCAACTCCATACATTGAATAGATCTCCATGTCCGGAGCGTTCAGTAACCTGAGAATAGATACTATTACTAAATACTAAAGGGCAAAAAGGTAATTTTGAATTCAAAGATCATAAAAATAACAAACAGAAGGATTCTTACTTTTTCTCCAATGGGTTAGACCAATACTTGTAATGTGTACATCTTTCCCAAATGATATTATCCTTCCATAATTTGCATGTGTTACTTCACCTGCAGACTCATTCAGGGTGTAAGATTCAGAGTGGTTTTTTCCATCACCGTTAGAAGCTATGCCTCACACCTATTAGAAGCTATGCCTCACACCTAAGTGCGCCTTACGCCTACGCACGCTTTCTTTAACTAAGCATGTATATTGACTATATTCATGGAGATATTCCCTTTTATACGACGTTTTCAATTCATATATATCAACCTCATTTAAACAATGATTCAACACACCTTACTGGCAGCCGCCTGTTACGGTTCGGCCTTGACAGGCAACGAGTCAAGCGCCTTGAACCCACCATCAGAATGAGGCGCACGCCTCAAACATTTTTTAAAACCATGAGTATAAGAAATCACTAATTCAATGGACGTCGTGGCATGTGAACATTGCAAATGAACCAATATATACACCATGAAATGACTCAGTGAGGACAGGTATGCTAATTGAGCGAATAAACAGAGAAAAGACTACGAAGCAGATGCACTTGCTAAACAGGAATACAGGATATCTCGATATGATATCAACTGTATGATGTGATCTTTTTTATTTATAAAATCCTCAATATAATCATACTTTTCAAACACTCAAATAATCTAATTATTTGAATATTAATTTATTACAACTTAAAACAACAGGACTACACCCAAAAACTATGTTGTATATGGCCCAATATACAACAATATCTAATTCTGACTATTGAATAATCAAATATCATATAATCACTTCCGTAATTCACATCCAAACGCCCCACCTAATATTGTATTTATGCAGATAAACTAGCAAAAAAAAAGAAACTTACGGAACTAATCCAGCCTGTTCTTGAAGCTGACGAAACTCTGCCTTTTCCCTCTCTTCATGAATTTGTTTACGGAGTTCTTCGAGTTTCCTTTGTTCGGCTTCATGTTTTTGCTCTGCTTTCCAGACGTTTTCTATGTTCCGAAGATCTGCAGTGGAAACAACGTCGTAAACAAAAGTAACAGACAAAACAATGAATCATCTTCAATCCCAAACCAAAAGAACATAATAATATAACTTTAGCTTTTCTATTATGAATCAAATCACTACAACAGTTTAATATGTGATTTCATGCCTCAAAGGCTCAATGACAATAAGAACTTGTATTCTACATATCTATACCTGCATCACTCGCTGATGGCTTGCTTCATCCCAGTAACTTTAAGTAATTTCAAGCGCCTCATCTGCATTGCAGTTGAAACATGACTATAGATATCATTTTTAATAGTTCTATACGACAATAAGAAGTTATATAATAAATTACTTTTAATCTGCTCTTGCTCACGTAGCCATTGTTTCCGCAACTTTCACGCTCGGCTTGCCCCTCTACCTCTCTCTCATTGAAGGAGTATGCTTCACACCACAAGATGATAACTAAAATTCTGGATCAATTAAACCCACTTCTAGGGCTCTAAGCCTATCACCTGCACTTATAACTACGGATAAAGGTCAAAACAATCGTTTTATCACATGCATTAAATATGAAAATGACCCGAGAGTAAAATGTTGATCTGGACTTCATGGTATCATCAAATGAAATTTCATGTTCAACTGTAAGTCATAATATTCATTTTAACTTGTATGGCTAACATATGACGTTTTCAAATTAGACTACAAAACAATTCCTTTAAACTACAAAACAATTCTAAAAATTGTTAAATAATTCACTTTAAAAAGGTCAGGTTGAAACTCACAAATCAAATGTAAATGAACTCTGAGACTTGGTTACAGATGTAAACAAAATTTGCAAATGCTAGCTGACACTAATAGACCTAATCAGTAGTATTCAACCCGGTGAACAAAAACAATAGCTAACATAGGACAAATTTCATTTTTATTTTTTTTACCAATGAAATGAAGCAATTTATTATCATCAAAAAGGCTCTTAGCAAGAACTCCTAAGCTAACTAAATACATCAAAGTCAACTTGGATTGTGACAGGAGAAAGAAAGGCGACGTGGGAGACAAATAGGAGAGTAGGTAAAAAGTTTCCTATGTTGGTAAAAAGCTTTGTGCACCATGGGCTTCCACTTTGGACATGTTAAGTCAACACATATAACACCACATTCATACACGCCACATGCCCATATTCTTGATCTAAATCCAAGTTTCTAGTAAACGAACCACAAACACCTACATTACCATATCCTCTTGACAGTACATTAGCAAGAAATACGAAAAACAACATCGAATTGTTTGCGGTATTGCGTCAAAGATTAAGTAAAGTTATTAATAAGCATGCCAACATATTATAATCAATAATACTTCAAGGTAAAAATGGACTAAATTTTGAATTGCTCCTCTTATTGTTGTCTAAACTACTTTGTTTCAAATAAAACACACACATCATCTCATATACAAATCACCACCAACAATCAACAAAAGCATGAATCTAAATTCACTGTAATCTTTATTCACATATAGATAAATTAATATTAATCATACAGATATCTAGATCAGAAATTGAGTGCAGAAAAATAAAACGACAATTGCTTTCATGATCCTAACACAAACAGTTGGTCAAATCAAACGCTTGTAAGCTAGGGTTTACAGATACCAATAACAATAATAATAATAATAATAATAATAATAATAATAATAATAATAATAGCCTTTCAAAAAAAAATAACAATAATAATAATCTGAAACTTTACCGAGTTCAGAAAAGAACAAAAGAAACATTGCGATGGAAGCAACGAGAGTAATTACACCGCCGGAAAGCATACGGTGCCAGTGGTATGAGTAGAGACGTGGGAGACAAAATCGTAGAGAGAGACGACCAATTGGAGGGTTAGGGTTAGAGATGATGAGGGTTATGAATATTGGGATTTGGTAATGATCTGAGTTTGATTTTAGGGGGATTTATGGGAGGGAAAATAGAATTTGTGAAATTATGTTATGATATCAAGGGATGACACACAACATTTTACATTGTCATATTTTTTTATCTCTTGACACTACATTCATGACACACATTAAAAGGTGTCATTATTTAACAAGATTTTTCAAATCATGACAATTTTTTTATGACACACGCTTTCAAGTGTCATAAAGGAGCGCGTGTCATAAAACGCGCGTCAAGAAAGACCATTTTTCTAGTAGTGAAAAGGCTGCCAAACAACAATATAAACAAATAACTATGAACAACCCCTAGCTACATAAAAGGTGCACATGATCAAATGTCCAAACATCACGTTATACAGCTAAATTCAACCATACATATGCAACATCCATTTCAGTTGTTAGCCATTAGCATCCCATACGTTCCAAAGCCATCCTCCATAACTAATATCTAAAACAACAATTTCAACGATTGGAAATATAAAGAGAAGGATCAGTGAAAAGGAATAAAACCAAGCCAACAGTTTGGCAAGAATACCAACTTACTTTATCCAACAATTCAAAACAGGAAGGGTTAAAACAAATCGCTCTTTATGTTACTTATTTCTATCGGGTCGACTCAGAACAGGTATTCACCTACAAAAACATTTGATTAATGAACTATATCCTACTTCACAAAACATATATGCCAGTTTATCACTCTGTAACAGGTAGAAACAATTAAATAAAAGTTCAAAATTTTGACAATTACTCATACAATGTGTCTTAACTTCTTGAATCAGCTCTATTCCTACAACAGGTCGACACAAAACTTTTTTTAATGCCTGAACATACTATGTTAAACTCATATGTTTGAAACACTGTCTAGGTGCGGCATAACTTAAATATCACCGTCTTTGCAACTAATACAAACTATGCAAATTGACCAAACCTGGCATGACCTATGCGATCTCAAAACATTAATCGAACACCAAACTTATATCTGCTTCTGAACAGGGAACAACAAATACATTATCTTAAAGTAAACATCAACCAATAAATGATCTATTGTAACTGGTGATACTTTTTACTATCAAAACTTTGGTTCACTTTGCTTCTTTCCAAATCTAGCTAACAATAAAGTTCTCTCTTTATTGAAAAACAATTTTGAACTATGATACCCAAATTTATTATAAAGAAAATTGTATAATTAAAGATGAATTGGCTAACTTCCTCCCACTCATTGACTGCTTGAGTTTATTGAGTATCTAGGTTCGTTTTATATAATTCAGCCACTTTGTGATCCAGCCGATTTCCATTGTAATAAATCATCATTAAATCCAATGTATCTAATTCTTGTCTTTTAGGGTTTACTGAAATCTTGTCCTTTAGGGTCCATGGCTAAGAAGACCAGCTGCCCAGGTTCAGGCTGTACCTGCCGATTTTGGTCAGTTCAATCAAGTCTTGCCTAATCCAAGTTGGTTGTAGCGACGCCTAGGATTTGTATCACCTAAGCGTCTAGGCACACGTCTGGCTTGTCATTGACTACATAAGCATGCCTAATCACATGAGTTTTGTGTCTGTATATCACTTTTCTTTTACTCTTATTTACACATACATTCATTTTTGCAGTCTCAAATCTTCAACTTTTTTGAATCACCTGATTTTGACTTAGTTGTGCAAACAACCACAAAATACCCATCATCATCGAACAGCACATATACAGAAAAACCATCAACAACCATAAAAATATTCCTACCAAAAACATAAACGTATATCTAAATTTATAGAATCCACATATGGCAACACATTAGACACAATTGCTGAACATTAACATATAAGTATATATATATATATATATATATATATATATATATATATATATATATATATATATATATATATAACGTGGAATAAAATGTTAGGTTGGTTTTCAAGCATAACCCAAATTGATAACTGAAGTTCGGTTTCAGAACAAACCATAACCAAAATCAATAGGTTAATATGTCGGTTATCGGATCGGTTTTGGTTACGTTCAGTTAATTACTAGAAACAAAACTGGTGCAAAATTATAAACTTAAAATAGTTAGTCAAGTGTTTTGAACTTTTTCACGGTGAAAATATATGAAAACAAATGAAAAGTAAACAAGAAATATATGAAAATATGTTTCAAATACATGGACATACATGAAAAACACATAAATGTATTTCGGTTTTGGTTATGGAAGAAGGGCAAACCGGAACCGTAACCAAATGATTCGTTTTGGCCATATCTTAATTGTAACTGATCGGTTAAATCGGTTTTGATTTATTTTTTCCAGTTATCAGTTTTCGTATGCTCAGCAAGTGGAATGCAATAGGGGAAATCAACAATGAGTTTTAAAGGTTGGAATTGTGTGTTCACTAGGCTCAGGAGGGAAGTGATTTGTTTGGGCATATGACAAATGGGTCGAAGGGGCAGCTCTCAAAGAAAGTAAGAAACAAATCAGCTTGTGGGTCTACTTGTTAACCCATTATTATTTAGGCTTATTAATCATGCGCAAGAAACAATGAATTGGGCTTGATAATTGCATTCGGCTAATGGAAGTATTAAAATTCAAATGTTTAAATAATCTCGTTTTCAATTTTTGGTTTCTCTTTTAAGTCTTTAGTTATAAGACTATGTGTTGTGGCTTAAGGTAAGCCCAAATATTATCGTATCATATACTTTCAACTGAGTGTTGACGTGACGTTAGGTAAAGCCTCAATCCTTCTCATTTGATCATGTTGTGGCTTAAGGTGAGTGATGACTTTTTATTTTTATAAAACATTAATTAATAAAATAAAAAACATTAATATTTTACATAAAATCAAAAACATTGCATTAAATTAAATAAAAAACATTGCAATAAAAAAAATTACACTAAGACAAAACATTACACTAAAAAAACGTTACATTAGATAAAAATAAAAACATAGTCCTAAAAATATAAAACCTATGGTAATGTTGGGCGTAACATTTGTCCCGCCGAAACATGATGAAAATCATGCCCACGATTGGAATTTTCTCATTGTAATAAGTAAAAGAGTCCTGATGAAAGTTTATCCAGGGGGAAGCTTAAGAAGGGTACGGGGGTGCCACGGCCCATACTGTTTTTTGGTTCAATATTGTAAATTTCTCTGTTTTTGTCCGAATGTTTTTTATATATTAAGTCTGGCCCCCACCGATTTGATTTTATATTATGTAAATTCGCGTCTCGTGACTTTCAGCCCACACCATCTTAAGATTCAAGCTTCATCACTGAGTTTATCACAAAGATATGGTGTTCTTAATTTTCTAATTTGATCCAATTGAAACCTTCATTACCAAAACAACAACAAATCAAGGATGAAGATGAGAAGTGATCATGGAAATCGGGCAGCGACACGGTGGAATTTTCTTTCAAACAAATAAAGCCGACATAATCGAGGGCATGAAACACAGAATCACAACTTGCTCCTTTCAAGTGGAGCAAAATTGTGGTTCCGAAAGTTAAATGTTTTGTGCGGTGGGCATTAAGTAACAAAATTCTAACAGTAGAAGGCTTGATAAATGGAGGAGCTTCGATTGGTGATGTCTTGTGTCCGGCCAGTATGTCTATGGGTTAAAATTAATCCCAGTTCCAACTAGTCTCGAGTCTGTGAACCAAATTTTGCAACATTGCCATGCTTTGGAGATGCCTAAAGGAAAGAAAGATATCATGTATGCAAGATAGTTAATGAGAATATGGCGGATATCGATCGGAAGGAATGATAAGGTGTTTAATGAAATAAACATTACAACGCAAAAAAAATGATGGGAGCATGTTAAGAAAACGACATATTGGTGGATGAAAAAGAGATCGAAGATCACATGTACTAACCTTTAGAAGGGAAACTTTTTGCATGTAATGTGTTCTTTGTGTCTATACCTTACAAAATGTTGAAATATTTCAAGATGTACAAGTTGTAGGATACATGTGTAGTATTAGATGACTAGTTTTTATTGAGGACATGCTAGTAGTAGGATGTGTGATTTAACCCGAATTATTGAATATATGTAACATGTGACATGATATGTGCTAACTAACATCATAGATGCTAGGATTACATGTATTGGGTGAAACATGTAATTCTAGGTTTATAAAACTTAAACATGAAACATTTACAGGTCACCAACGGGTCGGCGGGTCAAACCTGGTCAACCATAGTCAAACTTGGTCAAACACTTTTGTAAAACACAAACTAAGTCATTGATTGGATACAATGGGTTATCTGAACAAACACTTATAGGTTGTTATATAATAGGTTATTGGTAGTTGGATACCTATTTTATACACACTGGTTTTTATTTAGCACGCACATCTTAGGTGAGTTTCATGGCACCTTTACTGTTTTCCTGATAGACGAGAAACATGCTTCACAAACACACAAACATAGTATATCACATGTACTATTATATGACTTGTTACTGTAACGTAATTCCATTAAAAGTCCTTACAGTATGAACCGTATTATGTGTAGCATAGCGAGGAGATGTAAACAGATCTATTGGGTCTGATAAGCCAAACCTGTGTCGACTGGAGGTCGAATATGTGCATATTGTCCTAAACATTTGCCATCGTGTAATGGACGGTAGCGGAAAGCAAACAAAACTACCAACAATCAGCAACTGTTTATGTGTGTTTAGTATCTTGTACAATGTGTAGCTAGCATTAGATATAACTAGTAATTAATGTGGATCTAAACGAACGGACAAACGGATTTATCTACATTAAAAACTGTGAACTCACTGACTTAATTGTTGACACACTCTAACATGTTTTCTCATGTCGCTAAAGTAACACTGCTAGGATGCAAATGGAGTCTCATTTGCATTATTGGTTTACAAACATTTTAACATCTATTTATGTTAGTTTGGTAACTCGCGTTTGTTTTTGTGAGGTGTTTTGAGATTGGTACTTGCATTTGCTTTGGCTGAACTTTTAAAGCTCAAACTATTTGGTTTATTTACGTATGGTTTTTCTAGTATATAGAGGTTATTCATTCGACCATTGACTGGATCCTGAAATATCACACACCTCATGGTAAAGCCTCTTAGTAGCAATTTGAGGGTGCGACGTTACAATTGTAAAAACATTAAATAGTGCTCAAGCGTTTAAAAAGATAAATGTACTTGAGTTTATTTTGTAAATCCATTTATCCGTGGGTCCAGGTCCTTTATGCCCAGCCGGCTAGGCTGTATGTGGGCAATGATTGTATTGGGGCTACCACCGGAGTGCAGCAAGGACATCCTTTAGGGCCCCTTCTCTTTGCCCTTGCCTTACATCCCCTTATCATGCGGATTCAGGAACACTGTAACCTACCGTTTCATGCCTGGTATTTGGATGATGGGACGATTATAGGCAACGCAGCGGAGGTTGCTAAGGCTTTAGACAGAGGTCTTTTGGCCGACGTGTGACGAGTTGAAAACAGAGGTCTTTTGGCCGACGTGTGACGAGTTGAAAAGTCAGGAAGGGCTTTTCCCGACTGGGATTGGTAGACCTGAGAAAGGGGTTAAGCTCCTTAGTGGGGCTGTTAGCCGAGATCCTACCTTTATCGGGGAGTTGGCAGGGCGGCGGGCTACGAGTGCGGTTGCCCTCATGAAACTACTGCCCCGCCTTAGAGATCCCCAGAGTGAACTCCTGCTGCTCAGGTCATGCATGGGGGTCGCTAAGTTACTTTTTGGGTTACGAACTTGTCAACCCCACTTCATGGTGGATGCGGTATCCCTTTTCGATGATGGTCTCCGCGAAGCCATTGAAGATATAGTTGTGTGTGGCGGCCCCTTCTTCGGGGACCTCCAGTGGCGATTGACATCCTTGCCGATGCGTTTAGGTGGTTTGGGCCTCCTTTCAGCTCGAGATGTTGGGGTCTATGCCTTTGTGGCGTCCAGAGCTCAGTCTTAGGAACTTCAGGATCATGTCCTCCGAAAAAGTGGGGTCATTGGACTAGACCCAGACTATCAACAGGCGCTCGAACGCTTAAATGTCTATCTCCCGGACTTTGATATTGGCGGTTTTTCTAACAAGGACACCGCCCCCCAAAGCCACAATAAACTTTGGCGAATGCTCTTTTTAGCAAAACTGCTCAGAGCCTGGGAGAAGTTTTTGAGTTGTCCACTTGCCAGAAGGCGGTGATTGAATGCCTAAAGGGCCCTCATGCTCAGGATTTTTTGACCGTTATCCCGATTGAGGGTTTGGGTCAATGCATGTCTACAGTAGAGTACAGGGCTATACTCAAGTACCGATTGATGATCCCTATGTACCCGGAAGATGAAACATGCCCCATATGCCGTAAAACTTGCATGGATAAATACGGGGAGCATGCAATTCATTGCAAGGAGCTCCCTGGTTTCAAATATCGGCACGACTGGGTGAGGGACGTTTTGTGGGATATCTTGAGAAGAGCTGGGATCTCTGCCAAAAAGGAGGCCCCTGTAAACTTCCTCGCAGACCCCACGGAAGGGAGATCCACCCTGCGACCCGCAGATCTGCTTGTCTTTGGTTGGGAGAGGGGGAAACATGCCTGTGTGGACCTCACCGGGGTATCTCCGTTGGTTGGGTTAAAGGAAACAGGGTTCGTAGCTAGGCAAGCATCAAGAAAGGCGGAATCAAAGAAAGTAGATAAACACGCTAAAGCTTGTGCAGATAACCAACATGTCTTTATCCCTCTGGCCTTCGACACCTTTGGCTCCCTGGCGCCAGAAGCTATTCGTTTCTTGACCAGGGTCCAACGGGTCGTCCACAGCAATGTTTCATCCCCAGGGGGCAAGGTTTTGTCTTTAGTAGACTAGGGTTTGCAATTCAAAAAGAGGTGGCGGCGCAGCTTGTTGCCCGTCTACCTGCTATTATGATGTAACTTTCGTATTTTGTTTTAATGAGAAGTATCACTGCTTAACAAAAAAAATTATATATGATAACAAATTAAACATTTATGAATTGACTTTTTGTCACAACCCGACCAAGGTGGGCCTGGTCGAAATTCCAGATTGGTGTCAAATATCTTATAATACAAGCAAACAGCGGAAGCGTTATAAATAACTATTCTTTTATAATAATAGTCAACATGTCTATACAATGTGCATCTTAATACAATACTCTAGGTGATGTCTACGGTTCTCGCTTGCCTTCCGATTCGTCCGTCGGGATGCTCCGAGTCGCAGCTACTCCTTCCTTCTAACTCAAACAGGTACCTGAACACATGCTTAAAATAGGTTTTGGGTCAACAATAATGTTGGTGAGTCCGTGCGTGCGTTTAACTAGTTTAAAACATGGTTTATCATTTCAATACAAGTTATTATTCCAAAGCAAGTTTGACAAGTTAAAACAGTTTAACATATAGCGATGTACAAGCCACACCTCAATCCTAACAATGGATCCATCTACTCCCATTATGGACTCCCATGGCAAAATACGTGACACATACCACAGCGGAGGGTTTCCCGGGCTTCCGAGTCCACTGCGTGCGGGGGTTTCCCCAAGTAGCGCTACCCACATATCAAGCGGCCCAATCTCCCGTTGGGTTGATGAGTGTGGTGGTATCGGGAGCACCTTGTCACATCATCTGGTTCATCACATTCGACTGGTTCTGTACTGGAAGCATGTATTCACCCCAAAACAGTTAAAATACAAAAAGAGGGGATGGTTCACGAGACTCACCTGGAAACAATGCACGCGAGTAATTTATAACAATCGAAGCGTCCGACCTCTTATACTGGTATTCTTCCTGGTAGAATCCTAAGTCGACAAATATTGTTAGTTTTGGTTTTTATCAGTTAATGATAACGCGTGGGGACGAGCTCGAGCGTTTGGTTTCTATGTATCTTTGTGTCCGAAGTTTCACGTGCCAATTCTACCACTTAAGTTCCATGCTCAAGGTATTACAAGTTAACATCCATTTTAACGGGGTTTATACTTTAGTCCTCATGTGTAGTTAACTTGATCGAGTCTATGCCCTAAGTGTCAAGTGTTCAAGTTAATGTACAAGTGTCCGAGGTATTAGTAACAATGTTTACAAGGTTCTAAGTGTTTATTTTTAAGAGCCAATGTAGTTGTCCGATATCTAATCCATAACTAATATCCAAGTTCGTGTATTTAATATCCAAGGTCTCGAGTTATCTAATGTTCGTACGACTAGTCCGCAAGTTATCAAATGTCCAAATCTTAAGCATCACATGTCTAGTTCTAGTCGCGTCCGCATCTTAGTCCCAATGTCCAATTGTCATAAACTAGTATCCATCTTAATCTATAAGTTGATATTTAAAGTAGCTTAGTATACATTTTATATATTTATATAACATTCATCAATATAAGTTCCCCTAACCAAGTCCGTGTCTAAATGTCGAGTCTAATGTTGTCCTCCAAACTCCAAGTTGTCTAATCCCATTTATTTGTCTAGGCGCCAAAATGTTATCTAACTCCCAAGTATCCGAGTCAAGGTATATAACTAATGTCCAAACTAAATGGTGATCATGGTCTTGGTTCATAAAAGCTCGTCAAGTCCCACACGCCATATTATATAATCTAAATGTTATTACTAATATAAGTTTCAAGTTAGTATGTCCGTTTATACCTCGCTCTCGACCCATAGTTCGTGTTGACCGGGCTGACCTGGTTGACTTCAGTTGACCAGTGTTGACCAGCTTGGCTTTCTGTTGACTGACTGCTGACCCGTCCTTTGACCCGAGCTCTTGTACCAACAACCACTACTTATAGTTTTGGTCACAACCACAGACCATTGGTCACCTGCGATCACTGTACAACCACTCCTAACCATCAACCTTCTCACCTTAACACCACCACAACCTCCCACCGTAACCCCACCTCTATCACCGTCGACCATCCACCACCACTGAGCCCTGCCATAACCCACCAAAACCACCATCGGAAACCCACCTTCACCATCAACATCCCCTAGACAACCACCTTTGTGAGCCACCATTAACCACCATTGTCAACCCTTAACATCATCGCCATCTTCATAATCACGATTCACAGATCATGCATCAATGGAAAAGGGTTGGTTTGGGGATTTACCTCGATTGGGTTTGGGGAACGGGATGTCGACGCTGCACAGAACCACCACCTCACCACTGTCGTCGTCATCCTCCTCCTCCGGGTTCTCTCTCTCCTCCTCTGCTTCTTTCTTTCTCCCGACTCTTTCTCTCTCCGCGTCTCTCTCTCTCTCTCTGCAGGTTTCTCTCTCTATCTTTCTCTCTCTAAATAATAATCAGAAGAGGTTGTGGAGATGATGGTGTGTTTTGTGGGGGTTGGCCGCCGGAGAGCCGCCGCCGGCGGAGGAGACCCTCCGGTCTCCCTCTTTCTCCTGCTCACTCTCTCTCTATCAACATAGTGTATGTGTGTGTTTATGATAAGAAGAATACACACATATGTGTGTTTTTATAAAACAAAAAGGAGTGGGTGGCATCAAGAGGGGAGGACAAGTGTCCTCTCCCTTGGTGACTCACCTAATCCGTTCGGGTGCGGGTTGGGTTCGTTATAGCGTATTAACTCGGTCCTGTACGCGTATTATAATAATATTGTTTATACTATTCGGTTCGGTTTTCAGTTTCGCACCTAACCGGCTCGCTCATTATTGATTTCTATTTAAATAATTGCGAAAAATTTTGGGGATCTGTACCGGGTTGTTACATTCTCCCCCCCTTATAAGAATTTCGTCCGCGAAATTATGGTTGGGGTTATATCTTGTAATTTAGTTACGGTTCTCATAACTTGTTAAGGTTATTTCCTCTAATGACACTCTTGGATATGAATTTATAGTTATATCACTAGGTGGACTAGTCGTATTATCTAAGTTGAGGGAACAATTTCAGAGTACACCACAAGGTTACAAGGATCTATGTATACTGGTGTGCTACGCAGACCGTGATATATTTTTCCAAGGCAGGTTTTCGGCTTATACGAACAACATGAAGGCTCTAAACTTTGACAATTCTACTTCCAAGACGAACGTATGGATATTGACTCGTTGGATTGGGTGTCCACACACCCAAAGGTTTACCCAACCGGTGGTTTGATAGTCGTCAAAACGAGTAAATAAACAGCTAGGACATGGAAATCACGGAAACAGGACCTGCAAATTCTTCGAGTTTTGGTGGTTCGATTGGTTTTAAGAATGATCCTGTTTCATTTCCTTATTAGTTTAACGAAACGATTCAATGGGGAGGGATGAAAGGCATTTGAATGGATGGGTACTTAAAAAAAAACCAATTGTGCACTTGCCAAGTTGAGCGTCACTTGGGCTTTAGTAAAGAAATACTCTTTATATCGAGTGTTTTCCTTGTCGTTCACAATAAGGGATCAAAATGGTTTGGGCGTTTCCATTTACCGCAATCGAGTTTATAAACAGATTCCCGGAAGATTTCAGTGTCAGTCAAATAAAAGGGTACCTTCTAGTTTGGGCCGAAGAGTTTTACTGGAAAGGAGAAGATTGAATGTTTTCTTTGCTTTCACATCGAGCGCACCGTCCTTGTAGGGATTGTGATATTTGATCAAAATGATAGTTTCGCCAAAAATAACAGAGAAATGATTTTTGTTTAACGCAACGTCCGAAGACAGACTAGAGTTTATTCTAGGTCGGACTTCCAGTTTTAGTTCTGACGTACCATTGACGCTTATATATAGGGTGTACCGCAGCTAACCCACCACGTCTTTGATACACCAGAAACTTACCAGAAGTCTTTTTTTTTTTTTAAGGTTTAAAATTTTGAATTGATTCCCAGTCTCATTCTTGATGTACCATCGGCGTTTATATATAGGGTGTACCGCAGCCAACCCACCACACCTTTGGTACTTCAAAAACGAACTGGGATCTTTTCCGAAATTCCGTGTGGAATTCTACACTACCATAACGTACCGGTAAATTGGCGATCCCAATTTACCTTACATTAGAGTGTTACGTTTTCCGAGGATATTTAGCACGAATGATCAAAATGCAAAGTTTTAGAAAACTTGTGATAGCATTGAGGCACATAAACGTTTCGATTGGCTCTGAATTAATGGTTTTGGTACAAATGAAGAGGGAGTTTGCTAAGGAGGATCATACTCTTTAGGTTGTTTCTTGTTTTGCGTTTAGCAATTCAAGGGTTTCTAAGTCAGATTGGCCAGGTTAACCGTGAAATGTATGTGAAAATCTCCTATCATTCACTAGTGTATCATTAAAATTTCTCCAAAGGAGCTAGGTGTTGCACTACATATGAATAGAGGTAGGGGTATCACGGGGATTATGGTACAAGGTCGTCTCGAATATCCAAAATGGTTTAATTCTTCTAGGTCTGATAATTATGATAGTAGGTATGTTTTTGCTTAAAATTTGGAAAGAAATTCAACATTTTGGTTAACAATCAGGAAATCTTAACACAGATTTAGAATGATCGTCGAGTAAACTAAGGCTTTCTTGGCGTTCTCATAAAGTTTCAGAAGTTATACCTTTCGAAAAGACTTAAATGTCCAGAGAGCTAAGAATAAACATGGGAATTTTTTTTTTTTTTTTGTACTTAAGTTTCATCAAAAGAGCTGGAACACGGTGTCCGAGGGATTTCTGATGGCAAAATGAGGGAAAATCACCGGGTTTGCTTATGAGTTTTTCCTAAAGTGATCATGAATTTTCAAGATTTTACGAAATTAAATCAAAGAACGTGCAACAAATAGAATTTTTTTAAAATGCTAAAACGGAATATCGAGCATAAGTTTGATTTTCTAAAATAGAAGTTTGGAATGTTTGTTACACAAACAAGGGCTTCTTACGGATAACTCTATCAAAGTGTTCTAATAAATGTCGGAGGATCATCTGAAAGATTTGAGGTTACAGTTCATCGAAGGGAAGCGTTGTGGTTAAGAAATTAAGAAGTACACAAAACATGGTGTATTCCTAACGCATCTGTAGTAGGTATTCGTGGTCTAGACAAGTTTCTTATTTCAGAGTGTTGATTCGACTCTCACGATCTTTAATAAGATATTCCCGAAATGCCCTTATGCCTGCGGATTCGTGATTATGTTCGCGACCATAATCATTTCCTCGCCTCACTTAAGCATCCAAGTATATTCTTTATAAAAATCATGATATCTCATCTTCTCTCTAGTTTACTCACGTGTTTTTGGTAAAGTCTCATCCTAATGTGTTCAGTACCCGTGGTCGACTCGTTCGGTATCACCTTGTTGCATCTCCAGCTTATCCGTTACGTTTCGGTTCTCCAAACCGAAATAAACTCTGCGGCTTCAAAGGTTAGGATCCTAGGGTTTACAACCGAAGCTTAATGGAATTCTTATTCGCTTCAGTTGTTTGCTCTGATACCAACTGTCACAACCCGACCAAGGTGGGCCTGGTCGAAATTCCAGATTGGTGTCAAATATCTTATAATACAAGCAAACAGCGGAAGCGTTATAAATAACTATTCTTTTATAATAATAGTCAACATGTCTATACAATGTGCATCTTAATACAATACTCTAGGTGATGTCTACGGTTCTCGCTTGCCTTCCGATTCGTCCGTCGGGATGCTCCGAGTCGCAGCTACTCCTTCCTTCTAACTCAAACAGGTACCTGAACACATGCTTAACATAGGTTTTGGGTCAACAATAATGTTGGTGAGTCCGTGCGTGCGTTTAACTAGTTTAAAACATGGTTTATCATTTCAATACAAGTTATTATTCCAAAGCAAGTTTGACAAGTTAAAACAGTTTAACATATAGCGATGTACAAGCCACACCTCAATCCTAACAATGGATCCATCTACTCCCATTATGGACTCCCATGGCAAAATACGTGACACATACCACAGCGGAGGGTTTCCCGGGCTTCCGAGTCCACTGCGTGTGGGGGTTTCCCCAAGTAGCGCTACCCACATATCAAGCGGCCCAATCTCCCGTTGGGTTGATGAGTGTGGTGGTATCGGGAGCACCTTGTCACATCATCTGGTTCATCACATTCGACTGGTTCTGTACTGGAAGCATGTATTCACCCCAAAACAGTTAAAATACAAAAAGAGGGGATGGTTCACGAGACTCACCTGGAAACAATGCACGCGAGTAATTTATAACAATCGAAGCGTCCGACCTCTTATACTGGTATTCTTCCTGGTAGAATCCTAAGTCGACAAATATTGTTAGTTTTGGTTTTTATCAGTTAATGATAACGCGTGGGGACGAGCTCGAGCGTTTGGTTTCTATGTATCTTTGTGTCCGAAGTTTCACGTGCCAATTCTACCACTTAAGTTCCATGCTCAAGGTATTACAAGTTAACATCCATTTTAACGGGGTTTATACTTTAGTCCTCATGTGTAGTTAACTTGATCGAGTCTATGCCCTAAGTGTCAAGTGTTCAAGTTAATGTACAAGTGTCCGAGGTATTAGTAACAATGTTTACAAGGTTCTAAGTGTTTATTTTTAAGAGCCAATGTAGTTGTCCGATATCTAATCCATAACTAATATCCAAGTTCGTGTATTTAATATCCAAGGTCTCGAGTTATCTAATGTTCGTACGACTAGTCCGCAAGTTATCAAATGTCCAAATCTTAAGCATCACATGTCTAGTTCTAGTCGCGTCCGCATCTTAGTCCCAATGTCCAATTGTCATAAACTAGTATCCATCTTAATCTATAAGTTGATATTTAAAGTAGCTTAGTATACATTTTATATATTTATATAACATTCATCAATATAAGTTCCCCTAACCAAGTCCGTGTCTAAATGTCGAGTCTAATGTTGTCCTCCAAACTCCAAGTTGTCTAATCCCATTTATTTGTCTAGGCGCCAAAATGTTATCTAACTCCCAAGTATCCGAGTCAAGGTATATAACTAATGTCCAAACTAAATGGTGATCATGGTCTTGGTTCATAAAAGCTCGTCAAGTCCCACACGCCATATTATATAATCTAAATGTTATTACTAATATAAGTTTCAAGTTAGTATGTCCGTTTATACCTCGCTCTCGACCCATAGTTCGTGTTGACCGGGCTGACCTGGTTGACTTCAGTTGACCAGTGTTGACCAGCTTGGCTTTCTGTTGACTGACTGCTGACCCGTCCTTTGACCCGAGCTCTTGTACCAACAACCACTACTTATAGTTTTGGTCACAACCACAGACCATTGGTCACCTGCGATCACTGTACAACCACTCCTGACCATCAACCTTCTCACCTTAACACCACCACAACCTCCCACCGTAACCCCACCTCTATCACCGTCGACCATCCACCACCACTGAGCCCTGCCATAACCCACCAAAACCACCATCGGAAACCCACCTTCACCATCAACATCCCCTAGACAACCACCTTTGTGAGCCACCATTAACCACCATTGTCAACCCTTAACATCATCGCCATCTTCATAATCACGATTCACAGATCAGGCATCAATGGAAAAGGGTTGGTTTGGGGATTTACCTCGATTGGGTTTGGGGAACGGGATGTCGACGCTGCACAGAACCACCACCTCACCACTGTCGTCGTCATCCTCCTCCTCCGGGTTCTCTCTCTCCTCCTCTGCTTCTTTCTTTCTCCCGACTCTTTCTCTCTCCGCGTCTCTCTCTCTCTCTCTCTGCAGGTTTCTCTCTCTATCTTTCTCTCTCTAAATAATAATCAGAAGAGGTTGTGGAGATGATGGTGTGTTTTGTGGGGGTTGGCCGCCGGAGAGCCGCCGCCGCGGAGGAGACCCTCCGGTCTCCCTCTTTCTCCTGCTCACTCTCTCTCTATCAACATAGTGTATGTGTGTGTTTATGATAAGAAGAATACACACATATGTGTGTTTTTATAAAACAAAACGGAGTGGGTGGCATCAAGAGGGGAGGACAAGTGTCCTCTCCCTTGGTGACTCACCTAATCCGTTCGGGTGCGGGTTGGGTTCGTTATAGCGTATTAACTCGGTCCTGTACGCGTATTATAATAATATTGTTTATACTATTCGGTTCGGTTTTCAGTTTCGCACCTAACCGGCTCGCTCATTATTGATTTCTATTTAAATAATCGCGAAAAATTTTGGGGATCTGTACCGGGTTGTTACACTTTTGATTTATAATATTCGCATAATCGTTTATATGATATCAAGCAGGGTTGAATATTTGTTACACAAATTGTATCCCATCAATTTCTAAACTCATTAATTTTTTTTCATTCCAGGACAAAGAAAATTACATTAAGATAGCGGGCAGGCGGGCAGCAAGCTGCGTCGCCACCCCTTTCTGGATAGCAAATCCTAATCTACTAAAAACATAACCATGTTCACCCGGAGCCGAGACACTACTGTGAATAACCCGCTGGACCCTGGTCAGGAAACGGGTAGCCTCCGGTGCCAATGAGCCAAAGGTACAAAAACGTGTTGGTTCTCCTCGCAAGCTTTAGCATGTTTTTCTACCTTCTTTGCCTCTGCTTTCCGGACCGCTTGCCCTGCAACAAAGCCACTATCCCTCAACCCAACTAGGGGAGATACACCCGTCAGGTCAACACAAGCATGCTTCCCCCCGGCCCACCCCAAGACAAGGAGATCTGCTGGTCGTAGGGTGGATCTCCCTTCTGCTGGATCCGAGAGGAAGTTTACAGGGGCCTCCTTCTTGGCTGAGATCCGAGCCCGTCTTAAAATGTCCCACAGAATGTCTCGAACCCAATCATGCCGATATTTAAAACCGGGCAACTCCTTACAATGAACCGCGTGTTCCCCGTATTCATCCAGGCAGGCCTTACGGCACATCGGACAGATGTCATCCTCCTGGTACATTGGGATCATCAGACGATATTTAAGAATGGCCCTGTATTCAATAGCGGACATGCTTTGGCCTAAACCTTCGATCGGGATAACAGTTAGGAAATCTTGGGCGTGGGGGGTTTGCAGGCATTCAATAACTGCCCTCTGACGGGGGACAGACCAAAAACTTCACCCAGGTTCTGAGCGATTTTGCCATAAAGGGCATTCGCCAAAGTTTTCTGAGGCTTTGGGTGGGCGGTGTCCTTGTTAGAAAAACCGCCACTATCAAAACCTGGGAGATAGTCATTTAGCTTTTCGAGGGCCTGCACGTAGTCCAAGTCTGCGCCGAAAACCCCGCTATTTCGTAAGATGTGGTCTTGAAGGTTCCAGGACTGAGCTCGTGACGCCACAAACGCATACATGCCGACATCCTTCGCAGAGAGGAGCCCTAATCCTCCCACACGCATCGGCAAAGACGCCATCCGCCATTGTAGGTCACCAAAGAAAGGCCCCCCACATACCACTATGTCTTCAATGGCATCCCGTAAACCCTTGTCAAAACAAGATACTGCTTCATCCATCATGGAGGGTTGGCAGGTCCGTAACCCAAAAAGCAACTTAGCAACCCCCATACATGACCTTAGCAGGAGGAGTTCACTCTGGGGATCCCTAAGGCAGGGCAAGAGTTGCATGAGTTCAACAGCGCGCGATGCCCTCCGCCTTGCCAATCCGCGGATAAAATAAGGGTCACGGCTAACAGCCCCTCCGAGGAGCTTCACCCCTTTTTCTGGCCTACCAATCCCGCTGGGAAAAAGCCCCTCCTGAAGTTTCATCCCATTACATGACGGCCAAAAGACCTCTGTTTTCTTAATATTAAGCTGAAGCCCCAAGGATGGCCCCTCTAGCCAGATAATGTCTAAGGCTTTAGCAACTTCGGTGGCCTCACCAATAATCGTCCCATCGTCCAGGTACCACGCATGAAATGGGAGTTTACAAATTTCTTGTACCCGGAGAACCATAGGGTGTAAAGCAAGGGCGAAAAGGAGGGGACCTAAAGGGTCCCCCTGCTGAACCCCCGTGGTGGCCCCTATACAGTCATTACCAACATACAACCTAGCTGGCTGGGCATATAGGAACTGGACCCATGAATAGATAGACGGGCAACGTTGATGGACCTCTCGAAGAAGGGCAGTGCGGTCGATCATATTAAAGGCGTTCGAAAAATCTACTGTGAGCATAGCCAAGGACCCGTCCGCATGGAAGGAGCTTAAGAACCTGTTCGCGCTGTGAAGCACCGCCTCCGCCCCATTGGGTGTTCCCACCCCAAATTGAAAGTCCCCAAGGTACTTAGCCATTTCCTTCCCAACCTTCCTCATAGCCACTTTAGAAACTAATCTGCGCCAAATGGCCCCTACGGCAATGGGCCGAATCCCGTTATCAGGTTTCAATAAAGGGGTGAGGGGGCCGAAGAAATAAATTCAGCTAGAACCCTTGGGCACAAACCCCCTATCCAAAGGTTGACGACTTCAGTAATAGCTGAGAGCAACCCCGTGGAAGTCACTGACCCTTCTCCAGTAAGAGCGTCAAGCAAATGTTGGGCCCTCAAACCGTCCCTCCCACAAGAAGTCCCTTTAGGGAAAGACCGGAGACATCCAAGCACACAATCCATATCCACAATAAGGGCGGGCATGACGTCAGAGTTGGCGGGCAGGGACGGAGGAGGCATCACCGGATGTTTGTCAATAAGGGCGTTCATGGTAGATTCCCCAAAAGGAGCAACCCCACTGGAACACAACACCTTGGCAGCAGCTGTGAAGTGACCATCCCTAACTTTTCTTAGGCATTGTTTGACATTGGGGCTCTCTTCAAAAGACTTAATCCCCCTTACACCCTGGGTAAAGAAAACACCCTCCCCCGCACTATCAAAAAGGGAAGAAACCAAATCAGAAAACCCGAAACCGTCTTTCCACAAGGAAAGCGCTTGCAGGATGCTACTACATTGCAAGGATTTCCTATTCCCAGACCTCCGCTCCTGTCTAGTGGACGGTTTAACCACCCGCAGAGTACACCTCGGCAATAAAAGCAATTTGACCCAACTTTCTACAGACCCTGGAGAGGCCACCACCTTTCGTAAGGCACCTGGCAAAACTTGGGCGAACGCCAATCGACAGCTTGGCGGAATGCTTTTGACAGTTTGAATGGGCAGAGAGAAAACCTTTTCAAGGAGGGATAAGTCCCCGACAACCCCTCCTGAAGGACCTGGTTCCATATCAGTAGCCGCACGCCGAGGTTTCTGAATCCCCACAACGAAATCTTCCACATCCCCTGTATTCACAGAAAAGGAGAAGACATCATTAACGCCGTGGTTACACCTTTTGCTAAGAGCATGCATCACCATGCACCTCCCACATAGCCATTTGGCCCCATCTTGAAGGGCGCCCCCAACATCCATAAACAGGTCCAGATCTTGAGACATGGCATCTCGCAATGATGTCTTCCGATTTTCTGTCTTGAAATGCAGACTCTGCATGTGCTCGAGAAGGCGGAAAAACCCCGAAAACCCCGGTTTACCATCTTTACACTCATGGAAATGCTTGAAGGGGCATGATCTAAGCCCACTGCTGGACCCAAGGCCCGAACCTCCTGGCTTACCAATCCGATCCCTTTTTTTAGGAGCCATAAACACATCCAAAGCAACCCAGATAAAAAGCAAGAAAAACCTAAAGGACCCCTACTCGAGGCGAGGTGGGGCAATAAACCGATGAAAACAAGGACTTAAAAACTTCAGGTAGACAACGGGGAGTAGAGGGGGAGCAACCAACAATTGCTCACCTCCTACCCGCTAACCGCAACACCCTATTTATACCATCATACTATATTATTATTATTATTATTATTATTATTATTATTATTATTATTATTATTATTATGTTATTGTTATTAATATTATTATATTATATTACTATAACTATTGGGAGTTTGACTTCAAACAAGAAAAAACAAGAAAAAGAGAGTCACCAACTATAATAATAATAATATTATTATCCAGGCGATAGGAGTTGAACTTCAAAAAAGAAAAACAGAGGAGGCGATTAGGGGAAGGCGATTAGGGAAGGCAGAGGAGGCGATTAGGGAAGGCAGAAACAGGCGATTACGGTAGAGGAGGCGATTAGGGTGTGGGTTAAGGGGCGATTGGCTTAAGAGCGATTGGGATGAAGGGGGGAACTCGGGAGCGATTAGATTTTTTTTTTTTTTTATAAAATCTAAATACTAGTTATTATAACAAGAAAACAAGATTCGGCCGCAAAAGATTCTATTGTTAATTGCCTCATATAATTTATTCATTTATATTGGAGAATACGGTTTATAAATCATAATCATAACTAATAAATATAACACAAGAATACAAGATATCAAGATTCAAGTCGTAATGAACCTCCAACCGGTTTGTGGGGCGGTCTAATTCAACCGGTTTTAAACCGGAATTCTACATCCATTTATACCCCCTTATTTGGCCTTTAACTCATCCCACAAACGTAACACTTACCCATCTTTTAAAACAAAGAGAAAACAGAAATGGTAGTAAACGGAGAGACTAAAACCGAGTACACTCTCGGAGAGCCAGTGTGTCTTTTGCAAAGTGATGCCCTTTTGCAGGTAGGTTGGTAATCGTTTATTGATCCAAGATTCCAAACTGGTGCCCGTATCCAGTATCCAGTGGCGTAGCCAAGAGTTTTTTCCCACAAGTTTGGAAATTTTTTAGGGCCGGACGACAGATTGACTATCACTAACTTTCAATTTTTTTCTGTCCTGTCTAGTTAAGCAGTCAGGTCAGGTCACAGAATAAAAATAGCAAAAATCAAATTAAAATGGAATAGTTTATAAAAAAATATGTTAGTCGATTTTAAAGTGAACAATAGAAATTCATTAAAGTTATTTTTTTCTATGTTTCATTTTTTGAAACTTATCAATTATATCATCTATCGAAACCTTTCTAAGCATTTTTTTTAATAAAACAAAAAACAACTCTCAACATTTGCAGTCGGGACGGGTATAACGTGAGCCAACTTTAATAATCGGTAAACCAACGTAAAATTAATGTGTTTCTTTGTATCAACCACCGCTTGCTCAAGAGTTCAAGATTAGATTTATTGTTCTAGTTGGCAAACCTTGTATCTTTTTTCAAAATTATGAATATACACTTGGATTTAAATGGTTTACGAGCTTGTGTGGTGGGCTTAAACCATAACGATGTTTTTTAATTGAATGCGAGCAAAATGAGTTAATGAGTTATTTTTTATTAATAAAATATGGATATAACAACTTTTTCTTAATTATTTAATTGAAATGTTGGTTAAGGTTTGTTGTCAAAAGTTCTAAGGTTAGGTGTGTCGAGGTTTCTAAGGGTTTCGTGTAAAAGTTTTAAGAGGTAATTTGATGTCGAAATTTTTATGGGTGCGATGTCAAAATACACGTATATATAACACTAAAAAGATTTTTTTTGTACGGGTTCGGCCAAACCCGTAGGTCCCTAGGTGCCTACGCCCCTACTCGTATCGTGATCCTATGAATATAAAAAAACCGTTGCAATTTGAGTTTTTGTTAATGATCATTTCGCAGTATATTCTTGAAACCAGTGTGTATCTAAGAGAACCGGAACCACTAAAGGAGCTTAGACAGGTTACCGTGAAACATCCATGGTATTCGAAACCTAGACAAGTTATTTAAAGTTCATGATTATCATAGTCGTTAATTTTACTTGTATCTATATCTATGTTTGATTATGTTCAGGAGTATTATGGCAACATCAGCCCATGCAGGACAGTTTTTGAACATGTTATTAAAACTAGTAAATGCTAAGAACACCATGGAGATCGGTGTTTTCACTGGTTACTCTCTTCTCGCTACCGCCCTTGCTCTTCCTGATGATGGAAAGGTATATAACAACCGGCAATAAACATATCATGGTAAATATAAAACTTCTAAGTTTATAATACTACTACAGGTCTTAGCTATTGATCCAGACCGCGAAACCTATGAAATGGGACTTCCGATCATAGACAAGGCTGGAATTGCACACAAAATCGACTTTAGAGAATCTCTAGCCATGCCTATCCTTGATCAGATGATTGCCAATGTAAGATAATGTTTTTTTTTTTTTTTAATTTGTATATTTTGTTATAAACTAGTCACAAGGCCATGTTGAACACAATTGAGAGTAATTAAATACTTTAAAATAATAATAATAATAATAATAATAATAATAAAAATAATAATAATAATAATAATAATAATAATAATAATAATAATAAGCTCATTGTTGCCCTTTGGTCATAGTGTACGTGATTATATTGAATTATGTTGGATATTATTTCTTTGCATTTTTAACATTTTCTTGTAATTTGGTATTCATATTTGATTTGTTTATAAATATTCAGAAAAGGTATCATGGCACATTCGATTTCATATTTGTTGATGCTGATAAGGACAACTATATCAACTATCACAAACGCTTAATAGAATTGGTTAAGGTAGGTGGGTTGATTGGTTATGATAACACCCTATGGCAAGGCTCAGTGGTCGCTCCACCAGATGCACCAATGAAAACGCATGTAAGATATTACAAAGATTTCGTAATAGAGTTCAACAAAGTCTTGTCAGTTGATTCAAGGATTGAAATATGTATGCTTCCCCTTGGTGATGGAATTACACTTTGCCGTCGGATCAATTGAGTTTTATATAATCGCCAGCAGAAGTATTTGAAGATCGGGATATGGTGTGTGGGCCAATTACATATGTTTTTTTCGGTTGAATTCCTTTCATCAGCTTTTACATGTAATGTGTTATAAAATGAACTATGATCTGGTCGCGTTCTAGCATATAGAGCCGGCCCAACGGCAACGCAAGCAAGGGCTTTGGGCCTCCACTTGATTAGGGCCTCTAAAATAAACAGAGTTTATATATAAATTAATTGGATTATCAAATCAAATTTACATGCTGTCTTACCTGTAAAACTGCATATTTTTCTTATTTTCTTATATTTGGTCAAGGGTTCGATACTGGTTACGTCTGTTTGACAATAAAACTTCCATGTAATAAACTTCGCAGCGGTTTTCAGTTGGTATCAAATCGGCTTAATATATTAACGGTACCGATGTTGTTCGTTTGGTGTCAGTTCGGCTCGTCACGGTACTATTTCCGTACCGTCATTCGCTGTAACATATGGTACCAAAAAATATACTCTATTACCATTACAACTTTTTCAACGAACTTTATACTGTTACAACATAAAAATCTTCAAAATGAATACCGTATCAGTACCTATGTTCAAACGATATCGGTCCGGTTCCTCGTGATAAAGAATAAAATATAGTTGACATGTTCAAATAAAGATATAAGCGAAAACAAAAGGGAAAACAAAAGGGTGAAGCTCACGTAAAAAGCTTGTTACTGTAAAAAACAATATGGAGCGTATGATTAAATTTGATAATCAGGGGCACGATGGTAAATTCTTAGTGTCATTAAAGTTTCACCCCCATTTTTAAAACGGCCATAACTTTTTCATACGACATTATTTAAAAAAAAAAATACACCATAAAAAACAAGTTTTTCATCCTCTTTCATTTCCATACCATATTGCTATACTTTTTATTTAAAAAAAATTGTTGGGTTGATAACTTGCGTTTTATTGAGGGTATACTTGCGTTTTAGAAACGCAAGTTATACCTGATAAAATGACCTGGTAAAACGACCCGATAAAACGCAAGTTATAAATGTTAAAACGCAAGTTATACATGCTAAAACGCAAGTAAGTAATATCAAGTTTTTACATTTAGACGCAAGTTATTATTGCTTATTATTGTTTAAACGCAAGTAGGTGATGGATCAATTATATGTACATGGATAACGAAGGGCTATAAAGTATGAACATTACCTTTATTTCTTGAAATGCATGCTTCATCAAATCAACAAACAAAGAAAATACACATCACAAAAGCCAAACGGTTAAAGTGTATAATTTTACTTTGTTCATCAAATAAAATTACGGTAATACAGCCAAAAAGTAATAAAACAAGCACGTCTTGGCAAAGGCTCACCATTCTTGACTACGGCTATCTGTGCTTGCTATAGTGCTCACGATCACGTTCTCATTCCCGCACGGATTACATTTTATTCAGTTCGTTCGACCCATACTAACAAATTATGATCAATTTCAATCTGAACATGTTTTGACTCGCTATTTAAATTTAGATTACAACACTATAGTTTATGTAATCATTGTTGACATATTAAGTATTTACAAAATTTTAAACCGGCCACATTTTATGTACAGTGATCCTATCAACACCTGTTGATTTGTGCTAGAGGTTCGAGGAAACAAACTAAAAAAAACAAAAAGCTATTGTTACATTCAGAATGTTTAAACGCAAGTAATAATATCAAGTTTTTACATTTAGACGCAAGTAATATCAACCAAGCTATTTTTTTTTAAAGTATAGCAATATTGTATGCAAATGAAAGAGGATAAAATGCTTGTTTTTATGGTGTGTTTTTTTTTAAATAATGTTGTATGAAAAGTTATGGACGTGAAAAAAATGGGGGTGAAACTCAACCGTTGTGGGTTATACCTATTTTGTCCTTCTCCTCCTCTTTTAAAAACTCAACGTATAGTTTTTCCTTTTTAATCTTATCCATTGATACTTTTCTATCATCATGAATTCTATGTTTTCTTTGGCAAATATCTATATATCTATATCTATACTATATTATAAAGCATTTTAGAAGGATTCCAACCAAATTTAAGTAAATACTACATATTATGCTTATGGTATAACAACTTAATTAAGTTAGTAAGAGGGCAAAATTGTCTTTCCATATAAATATTAAATTGAATAATGAATAATTATTTTATATTACATTATGATCACATTCATTTTGCATTACTTGAAATTAAGATTATTGAATTGTTTTAATTCTTTCCTTGCTTTGTAACCGTAGAAGCCTAAGAGTTGAAACAAATTAAAATAAAAAAATATCAACTTTTGAGAATACAAAAAAAACATTAATAAATATTAAGATCAAATGTAGTTTTTACATTAAACAGTAAGTTCTAAGAATATATAAAAAACCATTAATCTATATTATCTAAGGTAATTACATTCTTTCTAAATTAGTAAAAAGAGTTTTGTGTTATCTAGGTAGAGTTCAAGATTATCCTTAGGGATTTTAGCACTCATTATTTATCCCAATCAGACAAGCGTGTGGGATGAAACTTTCTATGCTCGTACCTACCACTTGTTCCTAAATCTTCGCTTGGAGTAAAGATTATCACTAACATTGAGTACAGGAGGCATTTTTTTGCTACCGCTAAGAGGATTTAGTTTATATAATTAATATTTCTTTTTTATAAACATATATATTATGGTGACTATACATATTCTAACTCTCATATACTATTAAGTTTGTATATATTAATGTTATGTCTCTATAAACAGAGGCTTATTGTATTTGGTAGAACTCATTGATTTAAAAAATAGTATAAAGAGTTGTGATATAATTAATCTTTCTTTGTAATAAACATATATATTATGGTGACTATTTATATTCTAACTCCCATATACCATTAAGTTTGTATTAATGTTGTATCTCTATAAATATATGCTTATTGTATTTGGTATAACTCCTTGATAAAGAGCTCTCTCATTTTTCATCTTATCTTTCTCTTTATAATATTTGTTCTTATGTTTACATACCTTGTATAGTGGTTGCTAGGAATAACCATTGAGAATACATGAAATGGTAGCATGTTGCGATAAACTTTAACAACTCATGTTCCTCATTGAGATATAGCTTAAACGAGAAACACGCAGGACGTGAAGCAGAGTGTATTACAAGTGAAATTGTGGACAACAATGGAAAATTCGTGCATCATGACACATGTCAATGACTTAACACAAATAAAAACACTCTCGTTTTGTAATATGATTAAGCTCGTTGTTTGTTTGATTTCGCATGTATGTTGGTGACAATGGACTCTAGTATCTAGGACAGTTTGTGGTAGTTTGATGTTGTAATTTGAATCTCTAATCTAATTCACATGAACATCCATTCGAACTAGAACGTCACAACACGGGTGGCTTCCATGTTATTGTTACAACCAAATGCGTTAATTTTCCTTGTATTTATTACATTTATTACGAGTAAAAGTTACTTTAATTCCCTACAT
Source organism: Ambrosia x helenae (assembly GCA_030844895.1). Lineage (NCBI taxonomy): Eukaryota > Viridiplantae > Streptophyta > Magnoliopsida > Asterales > Asteraceae > Ambrosia > Ambrosia x helenae. The sequence continues at coordinate 10,033,931 of CM061234.1, forward strand.
ACGCTTTTTTCATCATGTCATGTACAGAGAACAAAACAAAAGCAAGACTAATTATATTGAAGTGAACAGGTTATTAGGTTAACAAAACAAAAATAATAAATACACGACAATACTAACTCTATGTAAATGCTATACACATTGCGTATCTAGGTTTAGATTACCAAAAAAATTAATATTTTATTTATATAAAGAAATGCTTAGAAAGTCCACAAGTTTTACTGTATATAATATTAATATATCTTATTAACGTAGTTTAAAGCAACTATAACCCTCTAATTACTCTACATTTTTTCATAAATTGTTAACTCTTACAACTTATAACTGCTTGATAATCTTCATCCTTTTTTTACAACCCATAAACTATAATACTTGGTTAGATATATTATGATAAGCATAGGTAGTGGTTTCATTGTAGGTGACGGCCCAAGAGGTAACCCAACCCACGTTGGGTCAACATACGACATGGGTGAGACAATTCAAACATCGGCCTGGATCTCAGGTAAACAAAAACAGGCATTCAACCAAATTGGCTCAACTTCTTCTTCGTTAAACAAAAATGCAGACATCGGAGTTCATTATTTGTTTTTGACATAACTATCAACTTATGTTTGAAACAAAACATTAATAGAGATTAAAAGGTGGGTATCGGTTTACTATGAAAGAGTCCGTTGGCATAAGCCCTTACAAGAGTTAATAAATTGTGTAATATACATACATAGTCCTTTGGGTAATTAAGTAAAATTTTAATTTTAGCATTTTGGCAAGAATAATGTATATGTTTAGCCCTCATGATAAATTAGTTGCAAAGTCTAACCAAATCAAGTTAAGCAAGCCAACTCAATTTTTGATCAAGCCGAGCTCGAGTTTAAGATTCCAGCTTGATTTTAAAATAAGAGTCAACTCAAGCCAACTCGGTATGAAGTGCAAGTCAAGCTCGAGCTAGCCTTAGCTTGACTCAACCTTTAAGTGTTGTGTTCCCACCGCATCGCGTGGGCACCCCACTAGTGGTCACTTAAAGGAAAAGGAACCCTGACTTGTTTTGCCTTATGACAAATCACACAGGGTTCAGAATCAGTAAAATTAAGTTTTAGTTTGTCTTTTAACACAACTAGAACTTGGTCAGAAGGGTTCCCTAGTCTGCTATGTCAAAGGCTCTTATCACTAACTCTACTGAAACACAAATTACTCATACTCACATCAGTTCCACATAATTAATCATATTTTCCTCACTACTAACCATATGTTGGTTTCCCCATACTCCATTATCCAACCAGATTTCAGAGCAAACTTGATAAAACAACAGTAGCTTGAAATTTTTTTTAAAACTTTGGACAATCTTGTTAACACAGACATGCTAGAAAACCCAGCTATACTACAACTCTTACCTCCTACATTTGGGTTTTGGACTTCACTTGAAGACTTCTCACAGATCAAACTCATCAATTTGGTGATATATTGAGGAGTAAAAGGCAAGGCAGTAGAAGATGACACATTTTTACTAGAGGCATTTGCCCTCTTATTAGAACAGTTCCTAGAATTATTTGTTTAAGCAAATTGACCAACTGGTTTCTTTTTAAAACCTTGAGGATAACCAACAATTTCATAACACCTATCTACATTGTGCCCCAACATGTTACAATGGGTACACTTTAGATTAGAGTTGGGTCCTCTGTTAAAACTTTTCTTATTATTTGAAAATTGATTTGTATTAGACACAAAAGACACATTTGAACCTTTTGAACTACCAGGAAGTTGAATAATAGAATTAAATTGTTTCCACATAGTGTTAAGTTTGTGGTAGTATTCAGACACAGTATTACCACTCTGTGTTAAGGAATTAATTTTCTAATGCATGTTAAACACAATTGACCCATCAACTTTATCATAGGTTTCCCTAAGATCTAACCAAACATCCCTTGCAAGTTTAGAAAAAACCTGTCCTAAATACAATTCCTTACTCATAGAATTTAACAGCTAAGACATAACCACATAATTACATCTATCCCATTGTTTTCCTAATACATCATCTTCAACATATTTAATACAAGTTCCATCAATAAAACCATACTTCTTTTTAGCCTCTAAAGAAATTTTTATAAACTTAGACCAGACAAAACAGTTTTCTAAACCTTCAAACTTGATACTAATTATAGACAGACTGCTAGTATCACTAGGGATGCAAATACAAAGGATCACTCACATCAAGTTTACTAATCAAGGTATCAACAGGACCTTCTCCTGCTACAGGACCACCACCAATAACAGCATCAGCGATGTCAAAGAAAACAGACAAAATACACAGAACAAATATAAAAAAAACAATACCATATCAAACAATGAAAAAACCTAGAGAGCAAAGCTGTGTAGGTGTTCAGATCATGGGTTCATCACTCATAGGTGCCCACGCAAATCCTTACACATGAACTCTTTATTAGCTATATATATAGTATATAAAAGAATAGAATACAAAACAATACACAGACAGCAGCCAAGACATAAGATCAAAAGGACATACAGTTTGCAAACTTCCAATCCAGATTACTCTACATTAGATCCAACTCCAGTAGCCAACAGAAATTGACTTGAAGCAACACAAGATCTAAACAAACACGAGACCAATAATAATAGACCAGATCTACAAAGATAAGATTTACTATTAAGAATATAAGGCACAGATCTATAAAACAGATTAGACCTCCACAACAAACCCTAGATCTAACCAAGACAACAAAGAATAGTGGAAGACTAAGACCACAAACTTGGGATCAAGAGCCAAAGCTATGATACCATGTAAAGTTTTATAAAACCATAGTAATACAAGTCACAATACCAACACAAACATCAACATACAAAGATCATAAAGAATTAGAAGAAATAGCGACAAAATAGGTGACAAAATCTTTTTAAACCAACCCAAAATATTTACCCCCCAGGATCCCAAGAGTTCTACAAATATAGAACTCGATCAACAAATAAAAAGTCTGGTCATATCAACTAATTGAATAGATCAGTTGATACACCTTATGAAATAATAGAAATACTGTAACACCCCAACCGATGGCGAAAACATCGAGGAGTCACGTAGTGATGATTGTTCAATAGCTCATGGACTAGAAATGTAAATATTGATACATTGACTAAGTAATCTATTACATTGAAATGAGATACAAAAAAATACAACGATTAAAAACTAACAATCTAAACTGAAATATAGTAAATCTCAAATCTAAGTCTAAGTTTCAAAAGCATAACAGTGATCTCATAACAACCTGAAACATGTACGAAAATAATTTGTCAATACAAAATGTATTGGTGAGCATACCTTGTTTGAATACATATAGTAGAAAAGTGTTTCGCAATTCACGTGTTATACTGTTTACAATTTAGTGTTCAAGCTATGTACAAATGTCACCCAAAATCAAGCCTTAGAGTATAAATGATATCCAAGAATAATGGGATATCTAGTATATATGTATAGTAGTCGCCCAATAGTATGATTATATATAGTATGCGATGAGACAAAGTAGTTTACACATAACAATAATCAAGTACTATTTATTGATATGCTAGGCCCACACCGGGTTAATGATTAAGGTCATAAGTACACACTATCCGCGATCAACAAGTAAAACACATACAAGAATTGCGATTGTGAATATAGAATAAAATATGATTAAGTGAGTGAGGTAATAAGCGTACATGAGTCACCCCAAAAGATGTAAAACATGAAAAAGGGGAAAGATATACTCACCGTTTGCGAAAGCGATCAAAATCCAACTTAAGCCGACGTGAGTTAAGAAATGGGAATTCCGAAGAATTCTTCTACCTATAATGTATAAAAATACTAATAAATGGAATGTCTTAAAAGTCTAAGGTATCTAGGGTTCTAAGGCATTAGGGTTTGCTAAGTCGATTTGGGGAATTGGAGTTTTTATGATAAATCAAATTAATATAAAAGTTGTATATCAAAAATAATATGCCAAAGTTTGTAAATATGGTTTAGGTAATATAATTATTACCAATTGAATATTTAGATACAAATATGTTTTGAATAGTTAAGACAAATTAATTTAGTTAATTACTTTAACTAATTTATTGTAAATAAATACAATTATCATAAATGTTTGAATAAATAATTATGAGTTACAATATGAACCAATCAAATGAGAATTAAGATTTTCAAACATAAAAATATCTTTATTTTATAAGAAAAGATTTTCAACTTGGAGAACAAGTTGTCGTAAGAAAGGAAATGAGGGACCTTAATGCAAAAGTTGCATGGGATCATTCCTTATATAAACACATCAACCCTCAAACCCTAATCCTTGTCAAGAGCTACTACCGTCGCACGAGAACAAAAGAGAGTCGGTTCCCGGTCATCTCCGGTTAAGGTAATCATCAACCCCTCGTGTTCTTCAATATCGATCGTAGCTTCGGTGATTCCGAATAAGTGTTTGTGCTGTTGATAGGTTTGAAGTGCATCCGGGTTGCCTGCCAGTCGAGTAATCCCCGTCGGTGTGCAAGGTATGTGTTGATTGAATGATTTAGTAGAATGATGAAAACCTGCGTTAATCCGTGTAAAGGGTTCAGGGTTGTTAGAAGATCTGAGATTCGAAGGACGATTGTCGATCCAGGATTCTCGGAGAGGTGGTTGACAGTTGAGGTAAGGATTTATCTAACCTGTTAGGGTTAAAGGGAGAAAGACTAGTTGCAGATGTGCAGGAAGGTTGTTGATGACGCGGAGGCGGGTTGAGCCTTGGCCTGCGTCGTCACCTGCCTGTGCCACTGTGACGTAAAACGTAACGTTTCGCGCGGGGCTCGGAACAGTGACGGAATGTAAGGATCCGCCTGGGGCGGATAGGATGTGTCATGCGCACCGTGGGGCTAGGCAGACTCGGGAGGATGCTCCTGGTGGAGCATTCGGCCTAGTCGAATGGAAGAATAATGTAGTGTTATCTGTAGGCATTTGAGTTCGCGCGAGGAATAGAAGGCTAAAGTTAAGTAAGCAAGACTAAGGTGAATTTCTATCGCCCATGTTTTAATATTTTAAATGCTTCCGGGCAGATTGCATGCTTAACTGTTTTAAATAAAAAGAGGTAGCTCTTGGTTTAATTTAAAGTTTTAAATAGGGCGCACCTATGGAATGTATATGTAGTATGAATGATGTTGGTTTCCTTCGGGAAGGCAACAATACGACGTGGAGGGTTACGTTGGTAATCCGAAGCGGGCGAGTACGACTCTAAGGACTGAAGTGGTAGTCTAAGGTGGGTGAGAACGACGTCAAGAGTGCGGAAGTACTCTTAGGCGGTCGAGTACGACGTTGATGGCTGCATAGCAACCTTAGGCGGGCGAGACGACGTCAAGGGCCGCGGTAGCGACCTGAGACGAGCTAGTAAAGATGTGAGAAAGTGATAGTGTTTGAGAAAGTATTTTTAAAAGAGAGTGATGCGAATGTTTTTATAAAAGCCTTACTATAGAACTCACTTAGCGTAGCTGACTTTTAGCATGTATTTCTGGTAAAGGAAAGAAAGTGGTGGATGGCGGCTCGTAGGCGGATGGCGATGGTTACTTGGCGCAGCCCGCGTGATGGCTTAGTTTGTTAAGCAGTATTTAAGAGTTTTATTTGCGTTGTAAACGCTTGAATGGTGGATATGTTTGACGTTTATTTTCCGTTGCGTATGTTTAATAAGAGTGTTTTGTTCTTGTTGAACGATGTGTTATGGTAATGTACTAATTAGTGAGGTGCCCGGTTTTGGGGCCTTACAAACTCTCGACATGATAGATTTTAAATACCCTATTTTAATCTATGTTAGTCGTTAATCGCGAACAATGTTTTAAATTAATAAATCAATGTTAATTTAACGTTTTGTCTCAAAATAATCATATCATTTTCAAAACCCATTTTATCAACAATTACCTTTTCAAGAATAAACCAATTAAAACTCATTTTAATTTAATTCTTGTCGTCTGTTATAGTTGCGAAAAATATATATTTTGATGGTGTAAATATTTCACAAAATATAAAAACACAACCACGCAAAATATATAAATAATTGAATCGAACCACTAGTGAAAGTTTTGTTCGAGCCAATGAACGCAAAACCAAACGGGTCTAAAAGGACATCAACCACAATTCTAGACCTACTCCTTTTGATCTAAGATCTTCATCTTCGATCCTCTTGTTGGTTCCATCTTCGGTCTTCATTCTTGTCTCGATACGTTTTTTTACAAAAAAAAAAATATATGCTAAACTATATACTTAAAATAAAAACATATCTATTACATCGGGGTTCCAAATAACCCAAATAAAATACAGATTAACATAACAACCAATCTATAATCATCGTGTCCTAACAATTATCAATATCATTTATTAATATCGAATAAAAATTATTCGATCACGTCGTAATAATTATTCTCTAATAATTATTATATTGTTTAACACATTAAATGATCCAATTGATTAATCCATTTAATCAATCCACTTCCAATCTACTGTTTCTCCAAATAATCAACACCGATTATTCGTAATAATCTATTCGATAAATATTTCGCAAAATATTTATTTCTCAATCAAAGTTATTTGTGATTAATAATAGTTAACAATTGAATATTGTTTGTATATCACTACAACAAAAATGGGTTTTTAGTACGCACAAAAGCGTCCTAAAATGTTATTTTATAGGACCTTTTGTTTAATAGGACCAACAGTAAAAGCGTTTCATGTAAAGGGGTCGTAATAAGTCTTGAAACTTAAAAAGCGTCCTAATATCTCAAATAAGATTATGAAACCAATTTTATGGTCACATAATATGTCTATGAACAACTCAAAAACCTCATAATAAAATCATATTAGGACACTTTTACAATGTTCTAACATGTGCTTACCTACTTTTAATCTTTTAATACACATACAAGCGTCCTTAAAATTAATTTATAGGACCCTTATAATGTAACATTATAGAAACTTTAGTTCCAAGAAAATGGTCCTAATATCCTAACTAAAATTATGAAACCAATTTTATGGTCACATAAAATGTCCATGAACAACCAATATAGCGTCCTAAGAAAAGAATATTCGACACTTTTACAATGTTGTAACAAGTTTAATGAGACAATTTCAAAGTCCTAACAAGTCATATGAAATCCAAATAATGGTTTTTATTATACAATAGAAAGGCTATCAACATATAAATTCTAATAAATATTGTGTATATAACATCAACTAATGAAAGAAATAAAACTAGTAAGTTCTTCACATTTAGACTTCAATTGAATGTTCTCTCTACGACATGTGGAGCGACTTGGCATTACACCCCAAACATCAGAAGCACAAACACCCAGACCATACATGACTGCATCACCTGCGAAGCAACGACAACCGACAATCAGGGAAAGCGACCGCAATGGTTTGGATTAACGCACGCTTGATATTAAATAAGTAACAACAAACACCGATTACAAACTAATTACAAACATTCACTAATATCACCAGATAAAAAATGAATGCAATATATAATTTTTTTTACTCATTGATATCACCAGATTAAAAATGAATGGAAGTTGTTAAATTATGTAAAATCAGCAATATGTAGATAGAACAAAACCTGCTTTTGCTGCTAGGAAGATACTCATGCGGCGTGAACAGACTAAAACACCAACTCCTTGGTCACATAAAAGCCAACTGAATTTACATAAAACTCCGTATGGGTATTTTTAGAGTCTTTGATCAAATTGAAAATAATTTCACATCCATAATAATTTCAATCAACATACATGTTGGGTATCTGACTCCTAAACCGTTGATAAAATTCCGCTTCAAACACTCATATTGCAGACATAGAATAAAGCCCTAAAGTTGAAGTCGCGGACAAAAACCTGAAACCATAAGTCAAAACATAACATATAGCTGTATAGTAACTAAGTCAATAATAGATAAAGATTACAAAGAAGAAGGTGTAAATCGCTGGAATTAAAGAACCACCTAAGAAGCCTTAAACCGCCATCACTTATTTCTCTCATTATCGTATGCAATGATGTTTTTGGTCAGGTTTAACAGGACACGCGGGTGAAGCAGGGCTGGACACGCGGTTGTAGCAGAGCTCTACACGTGAGCGAACAAGATTAAATAACTATTCATTCAGTTTGTTATTAAATAGATAGGATAATTAAGTTTCATGACCATTCAAATTTAACCTTTAAGATATCAGCTCCCCTTCCTTGGGTCGAGTGTTGTGCCGTCAAGTGCCCATATAAAAGTTGACACCAGAACAATATTGTTTGTTTTGTACAGTACAAGTTGTTAGGCCCTACCATTGGTAGCATCTGATAGATATACACTGTATTTGCTAGGGAAATGGAAAAACAATGTTGCTCCCCCAATCCAATAGATTCAAGTAGTAATCATCTTGAGGATCTGGTGCATCCAACTTCAAGCCTGTAATCATTATAAGTCACATTTTAGGGCTTTCAAAAAAGTTTGAATCTATTAACAAAGCACAAGTCGTGTAATATCTGGTCGATAACCTAAACCCAACCTTTTTATATTCAAACAAATTCTCATTCAAGATAAAATTCGAATGTTTCATCTGCTCACAACATAAACTAAGTAATACAAACAATTAAAAAAATTAACCAACATAACTGTAATCAATTAAAGAAACAATTAAAAACGAACCAAAATGAATTCATACGATTGTATATCATCATCTTCTCATGGTTTGACCGGAACTCTGCTGGAAGTCTAGATGAACTCGTTAGCTCTCCGTGTAGCTGCATAAAACTTATGTAAATAACCATCTTCCCCAAATCCATGAAAAACACTACAACAGATATGTGATTTGCACATCTTTTTACATAAGTTTTGAATTGTTTGTGAAAAAAACAAGCTGAAAAATGAATTAAAAAATATGTAATTAATCAAGGTATGAATAATTTGATAACAGAGCAAACCCACACTTCATTTCATCCAAGTCATTTGATAACTAAAAAAAGCACAAAAAAAATGAAGATAGAACCCCTAGATCTAAGGCTACACCGACCAAAATTGGTTAAAACCCCATGTAGTCTAGCTTCTTCATCATCACAGTGTCCTCTAATCATGTTGGGGTGCAAGAAGGACCATGTAGACAGTGACGGAAGAAGGACAAGCAGGATCTTGTTATGGTTTTATTGGATTTAGGAAGTGTTTTTTTGGATGAAAGAGGGACACAACAGATTACGAGAGGGGGATTTGAAAGTGTGATTTTCAAAGGGAATTTAATTTTTCATAAGGAATTTTTAGAGGGAATTTAAATTTTTCATTGGAAGTGTATATAAATTTTAATCACAAACACAAAAAAGTGCAACTGAAAACATTTATTAATGGCACAAACGCTAAATGCCACTAGGGTGTATGAAAAGCTCACAACTCGTGACTTACTCGCAACTCGCTTGAAAAAAACCTCGGCTCGAAAAAAACGAGCCAACTCGGCTTGGCTCGATTGTAAACGAGCTCGAGCTAGGCCTGTCTCGGCTCGTGAGCTCGCGAGCTGGCTCGAATTATTTTATTTATATGTTTAATTTTATTTTTAAATGTTTAAATTAAAAAATATGTGAGAGAATGTTGTAGTGTTAACATTTTAAGTTTAATTAATCAATAAAATATGAAAATTAATAGAAAAAAACACAAATTATACATATAATACTTTTTGTATGCCTTCCATTCTTTAAAATAATAAAAAAAAAACTAAAAAAATATACATGTATATTTGTAATTTTATTTTATTTTTTTTGTTTTTTAATTTATAATTTTTTGTAAAAAAAAAATAACGAGCTGGCTCGAGCCAACTCGAGCTCGGCTTTTCAGCTCGACCAGAAAAACGAGCCGAGCCGAATTGGCTCGTTTAAGTTCGAGCCGAGCCGAACTGGCTCGTTTAAGTTCGAGCTCGAGCTTAGCCTGGCTCGGCTAGACTCGGCTCGTGTGCAGCCCTAAATGCCACTATAAGTGTATGTTAAGCGTGGCATACACAAAGTTCTATTAAAAACCTAATGGCACAAAAGTTAAATGTCGTTAAAAGTGTGTGCCAATGAATGACATTTTTTTAGTAGTTTATCCAATTATATGGTGTTATGTGAAATTCACGTCTTATAAAGGTTGAAGGTATAATACCCATGTGTCAAGTGTCCTGTTAAGTTATGTTCTAATATGACTTCGACTAGAAAGAGTCCTATAACATAGAACATTTATGACTTAACTACAAAGGGTTGTATTAAGTTATGTTATAATAGGACCTCCGGTGATCAAGTGTCCTATTACATTACCACATAATGGAACACCAATAACTAAATGTCTTATAAATTATTTTATTAGGATCTACATTTTAAGTGTCTTATTATGTTATATGATAATAGGACCCCAAAGAACCATCCATCCTATTAAATAGCTTTTTAGGACACCGGTTTAGTAGCGTATATTATAAAAGGACCCCAAAAGTTTATCCGTCCTATTAATTAGTTTTTAGGACCCTATTTTACAAGTGTCCCACGCAAAAGGTCCTTAAAAGTCATTTTTGTTGTAGTGTATTCGCAGTCCAAAGTGTAACTCTTTGGATCGTACTTTGATAGTTGCATTATTAATCGATATTTGGACACCATTTCCAACATTTTCATCCTTCGGGGATCTAGAAAAAGCTACTCTATAAACGCAAAAGTTTGTGGTCAACATAATATTGTTGAGAAATGGTAAAACAACATGAAAAATGGAACAAGAACCCATTGATGAGTGAGGAATCCGGTGGTGGTTCCGACAAGAGAAGAGGGTTATCTAAATCCGGCAACTATTACATGGGTTCATCTAACGATCCTTTCACAACTAGTATGCCAAAGCTGGACTTAAACGAAGAAGTTGGACCTACTCGACGGAAGCAGAAGGATAAGAGACCCGTCGAGTCGTTAGGAAAAAGTGATTTGATCGACAAACTAAATTCGTACAAATCAAGGAAGGAAGCGGCACTTAAGAGTTGTTGGATGCTAAAACGAAACAAGTAGATGAACCTATCGCGTTGATGAATGTTCAACGCGAGAGTGTAAGGCGATTGATGTTTGCCCGGGACTTTGAGACCTTTTCTCGGCCCCATGATCATTATTGCGGTCGGACGAGAGAAATTGTTATACAACGTAAACGTGAAATAGCGGTATCATATAGTTAATGTCCGGCTGATGGATGAGCTAGACGAATGTAGTTTTTTTATTTAGCCTTCGAGTTTTGTTTTTTTAATTTTTTAATTTAATTTTTATTTAAAAAATATAAAAAAAAAATTCTAGAGTAGTTGAAAGGAAATATGCTAGTGTTTTTGTGATGTTAGGATAGTTTATTATAAAAAAAAATGACGTTATTTATCAACCAACATAGGAATCCTAAGTTCATGGGTCAAGTCCCATAAATAACATGTCTAATATAATATTTGTGTTTAAAAAATAAACTAAAAAAAGGATTGAAAATTACAAGAAATGGAAAGAGTTAATTACACGGATGGTCCCTGTGGTATACACATATTTCACTAATGCCCTCAATTAACACGAATGGTCCCTAAGGTTCTACTTTTGCACTCGGGTGGTCCCTATCCCTAACGGATGTTAGATTTCTCTGTTAAATGGGTGTTAAATGTCTTCTTTACCCCTTCTAAAAGACAAAACAATTAAAAAAAATATAAATTTAATTAAGTATTCAAGTGGGTCCCACCCCCACCCTACCTTTACTCTTCTTTTCTTCTACCTTTGTCTGGATCACAAATTCCCCAAATCACCACCACCACCACTTCCTTAAACCATCATCAACTCCACCCGAAAACCACCACCATCATCACTCTCTCTCTAAAACCCTAAATCTCTCTCTCTCTCTAAACATACCTTCCACCCCGATCTCTCTCTGTCTTTCGTCTATTACAGTCGACCAAAGCCACCACGGTTGTGGCCATGGCCACAGATCGTCCCTATGGTGGTGATTTTGGGTGCAGAGGTCCGAGGAGGTGGATTGTGGGGGTCGTGGGTGACGACCAGTGGTGGGTGTGAGGTTCAAGACGAAGGCTGGCGGTTGACTCACGAGCAGAGGATCGATGGTGGTGGTAGTTGTGGTTGTTTTTGGCTGAGATGATGTTGACAGCGGTGTTGCGGTGGTTTTAAAGCCCGAAGGGGGCTGTTTGGGTGGCTGGACTCAATAGATCTGACAGGGAAGGGGTTTTCGGTGGAGGTTTCTTGGTGGTGTCGCTGGAGGGTGGTTCAATGGAGTTCGATAGTGGCTGGATCAGGGATGGTTTGGTTGAGGTTTAGGTGGACGGTGGCTGCGGTGGTGGTTGTGGTGGGGTATGGTGGCCGGGAAACAGTGGTGGTTGTGGTGGAGAATGGTGATTATGATGAGGTATAACCTGACCATAAATAAAAGTGAAGAAGAAAGGGTAGTTTGGTCATTTTACATCAACTTAACGGACTTAGTAAACGGCCGTTAGGTCAAAGGACCATCAGTGTTATGAATCATAAGTTCTAGGGAGCATCCGTGTTACTCCTAAGTTCTAGGGAGCAAACATGAAATATTTGAAAACCACAGAGACCATCCGTGTAATTAACTCAAATGGAAACCAACAAAAAGAAGTGTAACCGACGGTTTCCACAAACACGTGAAAGAAAACAAAGATTGGTGACAAACCATAATAATGAAAACAGCAAGTTAAGGGACCACGTTTGGATCCCATAAAATCTAGACCAAACATTATACCCGTGACACAAGAAAGCTATAGATGAAACACATTTTTATTATTATTATTTTTTTTTTATGAACCCGTTACACAAAGTTTAATAAGGAGGGACGGGGCGTCACCAGAAAAGGTTACGGGTACCTCACTACTAGCACGGTAACACCGCCACCATCAGTGTTGATAGGGGTCCCGTGAATCGTTTTCTGGTTCTATCTAACGGGCTAGTACAAAAGAAACAGTCATATTTTTTTACCATTGATTATTTACCAACGTTTTTATTTTCTTTGACCGTTAATTTTTTACCGTTTATTTTTTATTTTTTTACCGTTTACATTTTGACCGTTTTTTTTTTATATTTTACCCTATATTAACCATATCTACACATACAATTTTACACAACTACATCACTACATCTTTTAATATGGGTGGTGGCAATATGTTTCCGAATACGTATCGTCGACGACGATCATCCCGTCCCGCAACACATCAACCAACTACACACCCACCGACTACACACCCACCGACTACACACCAACCAACTACACACACACCAACAACACATCAACCAACTACACACCCACCGACTACACAACCTCTCCCAACATTTGAATATTACGAGCCACAAGATCCTGATGATTTTTCCACGAAAGAATTGATTTACGCGTATGATTACGTAATTGCTCTACTACAACTAGGAGCAATACAGGTTGGAGATGTTGTAAGAGTGTCAGAGCGTGTCAATCCTTCTATAGTGTGAAACCCACCGGTTACGGTACAAAACCTCCGGACGAAGGTTATGAAACTGATCCCGAGGCCGAATACGTAAATTATCCGGATGAAGAAATGTATAGCCCGACATCCGAAAGTGAGGGATATCAATACGAGAGGTTGGACGGACGTGATAGTGATCGTGACGTTTCTTCGCCCGAGTCAATTGCGTATTCTTTCTTTTTTTAGCTATGTTTAAGTAGTATTTTAATTAGGTTTATGTTTATGTTTAATTAATGTTTTAATTAGGTTAATTATGTTTGTATTTTGATTGTTAAATTTTAACTTTAATTTTTTAACGGTTACTTTCATTAAATATTAAACAATAAACAACATTAAACCTATCATGCAACAATTGTCATGTCGCAACATGGTTGAAATTACTCCTGTGTGCATGGTAATAGTCACGGTGCGTGGCTAGGATCGCAATGTCTTCTTGAAGATTAGGGTGCCTCTCAATCGTGGCTTCATAGAGAGCATTCCATCGGATACACTTGGTGAAGAGATCATGTCGCTTACTAACGAGCGAATCCTTGTTGCGGTTATTTGTGCATGTTATTCGATTGAATTCCACCGACATGTTGTTCCAAAACAAAGCTCTCCTTTGCAGAATCATTTGTGTTTCTCACTGCCAAATACGCCCTCGCTAACGTGATCTCCTCATTTACATTTCACGGGACCATTTTTACGTTATGATTAAAGTATGATAACCGGTTTTGGTGTGATTTTGGTATTGAAGTTATGGGGTTTTTATAGGTGTAAAAATATCTAGCCGTTAGGTTGTAACGGTTACAAAATTAATTATCGTTCATTTAAATTAAAAATGGTTACGTTTTGAATTTAAATGAAAATAATAAATAAAAGAATTTGTGGAGTCCTGCCTCCAAAAAAAAAGTGTTTCGGTGAAGTAAATCCGTAAAGTGATGTGGCAGTGCAGGATTGGTTAAATCAGTTAAGTGAAAAAATTCTATAGACGCCCCCTTACCCCCTAACACAATCACTTAGAACCAGAGGCGCATTGCTGCATTTGTCGACCATTGATCGATGTTGTTTGGTTGGTCAAGAATAAATAAAATAAGTAGTAAGTGGAAGTCAAGTCGTCTCCATAGAGAATTGGTGGAAAGTTGTAGTTTCAAATAAATAAACTAACTAATTTATTGTTTTGAATGATTGTAAAGATTTTTTTTAAAGGCTTAGTTCAGTAGAAATCCTTGTACACCCCTAATCTAACGGTCCCAAGTTCGAATCCCTACCCACACACCGGTGTCCTCCTTACCTAAGCTCAAACCGTCACGAGGAATTTTTTTGTTGTGTGCATGGATCAAACCTGTGACCTACCCCCAGGATGGGAGCCCCTAAGGGAAAGCTCACCCTACCTCAAACCAGCTGGGCTTGAGATAATGATTGTAAAGAATTAAGAAAAGGTTATAAAAATTTTAACTTAAGTAAATATCAATAAAAGAAGACGCAACCCTCTCTAAACTCCCGGTTCTGGGTTTCACACAATTGTGAGATCGTAGCTTGCGATTTTGAGCCGAAACTATGCGTTTCCACAAACATGTTTCGTTATCAGTCAGATTAACAGCATATATAAAAACAAATAGAATGATGTTAGTTTCATAAAATATACCTTTTAAGATCACTATATTTGAAGTTTTAACTTTTAGACCAAAACAAAACAGAATGAAAGAAGAAAATAAGTACTCATATTTGCATAATGTTATTGAAGCTACTATGATTTGGTAGTGCGTCTAGATACATTTCTATGTAAATATTCACAAAATTAAGTTTCATAGTCGTTAAAGATGGAAATCTAACGTAATACAGGCATCATGTTCGGGCTAAGGGTATGCGGTTTCAGTGATCGGTCTTGCTTGACTACACGATATCTTGCGACTTGTGACACTAGTTTCACAATTTCAGATCTGGCTGGCCCGCAGGTGTTCACTCACCTACATTAACAAAGATTTCAAGCTTAGCATATGAAAGAATTTATCTTGGTTCTCGAATCGGGGGGGGGGGGGGGGTCAATTTTGTTGGATCGGTAGTGGCAAATCGGCGGGGGCCGGACTCAACCCTGACTCAATTTACGTACGAAAATCGCAAATTTCCGCTACTGCGTCAAAAAACGTGGGTGGGGGGGGGGGGGGGCAGGGGCACTCCTGGCCCTAAGAATCCTTCACCCCTGTTTATCATAAACTCCACACGCACACGCAACTAAAGGTCACTATCTAAACCCGTCTACTTGTGAATGGGTTGATTTGGGTTGTGTTTTGACTCAGAAGGTTACAAAAAATAACATCTAAACGAGGAACGGGTCAAATGGGTGATCAACCAGTTGAAAGTCACCCGACATCCACTTTTAATAGACGGAACATTCTAAATCTTTTTAAATCTACAATGATTAGATGCACAAAACTAACCTCAAAGCCGACCTATGTTTGTTTACTAAACCTTGTATGCAGTAAAGCAAAGCAGCCTCTTCTTGCTGCATCCTCTCTTCCCTCTAAATAGAAGCCTCCATAGCAGCTCAACACGTTTAACTCGCTTCTTCACTGGTACAATAGATAAAGCCCGAGGTACAAGTATGCGTGGTTCTTCTGTTTCCGTAGCATTTATGATTTCTTTGATCATTGGGGGGCTTAGAACAACCTCCCACTTGACACCATCGTCTACTGTCATAACATCATGTAAAGAAGAATCATCGGTCAACTTGTTATTTGTCAACTCTTCTGTAATCTTCTTTCCCTGCAAAATCATGTGAATTTAACTACTTAGCATTGCATAGTTGTACGTTCGGTAAGGGACGGCTTAAAGGTACAAGTGATTAGGCATCGATTATAATAACTAGCTTACCGTCTGAAGCAGCGTTTCTTCTTGCTCAACATCTTCCGTGACCACATCCTTACTGGAAATACCGTATACAAAATGCTACGACGATCAGACAAAATTTTGATTTATGAAAGTTTTGGTTTAAAAAGGCACTCATGATGCGCGAGGCTCACAAGGCTATAAAAGCGCCTCAGGCCATGAGGCGGTCAATATTTAGGTCTGTAACAACCAAAGGAATGAAGAGACTATGAATCGTTTAGTTGATAAAAAAAAAAAGTTATAATGTAAAACATAACAGACGGATGCAGTTTTTGGTTGTACATAGAGCAAAGCCTCACGCCTTGACTTTCAGGACCTAAACGCCTCAGAGTGCCTTGCACTTTTTAAACCTAGGACTCGGAGTATAGAGTACTAGAATACGTATAAAATTAAGGTAACCTAGTTAGTTGGAATTCTAGCTCGAGACAGGCGGCTTCTAGTTCTTGACAATGATGACTTTTATCCTCCAATTCCATCTCTAGAAAAGATGTTTTGTGAAGAGCTTCTTTTAATTCAACTTGGGCAGCATAAAGTTGTTGATCGAGATCAAAGTTTACTAATCGCAGATTTTCAAAGTGGTCGTTCATTTCGTTCATACGAGAATTGCCATTATTTTGTTCATCACGCCTCATTCGAGCAAGTTCCGCTTTCAAGATTTGAATTTCATGCTCTCTCTTACATCCGCTTTCTTTGAGAATCCGGTTTTCTTCTTCCACTTCACTTAACTGTTTTATTAATAAACTTATTCTTCTATCCGCAGCTTTAGAATGGTTCCTTGGGTGCCCTGGGGCCCGCTTCCTCACTAACATCCGCAGCTTTTGACGTTCGGTTTCTAGCTGTTGCCTGTTTGCCGTGACAGCATGTCGGCTTTTGGTCTTGAGCTCTTTCTTAAGAAGACCGTACTCGTGTTTCAAAACATTGTTTCCTCTTTCAGTTGAATCAACTCTTGAAACGAGTGCGTTGAACTCCGCAGTTGCTTTAGAAATTTGATTATTTACATTTTCGATTATTTCCTCTTTCTTAGCGAGGGCTTTAGTAAGCCGAGCATTTTCAATCGTTAGATTTGCAAGTTTCTTTTTCGCTTCTTTGTATTTTGACTCTAATCTCTTGTGTGCCATCTCGAGTATCACCTTTCGCTCTTGCTCTACTTTCATAGAACTCAATTCCTGCCTGCAATTCTTTAACGCAGCGTTTAAGTGAATCAATCTCTCGATCGCAGCTACTTTCTGCTGTATAACGTTTTCTAGTTCTTGCTTCTGTATAGCCACTAATGCTTCAGCCCTTTCCCTCCCTAAATAAATTTTTAAAGTCCAGAAATCCCATTTAAAAAACAACGATGAAACCACAACTTTACGGTAGAAACATTAATAATAAGTAATAACGAAGATCAATGATATGAAGCTGATCCAAGAGCTAGCACGCTCATATATGGACCACCTAGATAGTGGCGGATCTAGCGAGGTTCCCAGGAACCCCCTCGATTTGGAAAAAAATGGAATTTTTAGTGGAAAAAGTTGAAAAATTAGTGAAAATCAGTGAAACTCTATGAAAGTAGTAACCCCTGGAAATCATTCCTGGATTCGCCACTGCACCTAGATAGGGACAAACAGGGTAGTAAAGGACCCAACTTTAAAACGGCATAACTTGGTGGTTCGTCTCACCATAGGTGGTTTGTCCCAACTGTCGGACCAGAATTCCATCATCCAAAGCCGCAATTTTAATACACGTTGTTCTCTCAATATTTGTAATTTTGATATATTTATTTTCTTATGTAAATACGCGTGAATCTTTGATTTGAGTAATTCAAAAAAAAAAAATCACGCCTTTATTTAGCAAGTCAAATTCATATTTAGACCTACTTTGTAAACGAATGTTGACGTAATGTTTTAAGTTTTCAATAGTAAATAAACAATATGTCACCTGAAAGAGCTTCTTGCGCTGTTTTTGCATGCTCCGCCATTAGTCTATCTTTCGCATTGCATTCACAAAGAAGACAAGCTACCTGTTCATGGAGGTTCTTTACAGTTTCCTCTAAAGCTACTTGTTTACCATACGAAACCTTCTGCGCAACATTAGCACTTGAAATTACTATTTTACCCTTCATAAAGACAAGTGATCAAATATGTGCCTAATTACAACCAACAACATTAATTTTTCAATCTACCTCTTCTTCATTTCCTTGAACATAGATTTCAGCATCCCTCCTTACAACATGTGATTCATCTGGATATCTTCTCCCTAGAAACCATGTTTGTTGGTCCATCTTTTATTCTGGCCAACACACAAATAAGTACAAAACAAATTACAAATAAGATCAAGAATCGTTCGATAACTAGAGTAATGGTCGTATGCATTTTCGTGATCATGTTCATGATCATCACACTATCCAAGTCCGGCTCAAGTTTTTTCGGCCAAAGCGGATAATAAATTTGGGTCCCTTTTCGTCACGAAACCGCTAACAATCACAAAGCCCAAATTACCTACATATAAATTTACTTTTTTTTTACGGATTTAGGGCATATGGAAGTGGGCCCAAAGCACTTGCTTTATTTCACTCCGCTTAGGCCTGTAAACGAACCGAACGAACACGAACACAGGCGTGTTTGTGTTTGTTCATTTAACTTTAACCGAACACGAACACGAACACGAACACATAATCGAACACATTTTTGTGTTCGTGTTCGTTCATTAAAAAAAATTTCGTGTTCGTGTTCGTTTATGTTCGTTCATTTAAAACCTAAACGAACAGTTCATGAACATAAACGAACATAAACGAACACAAATGAACATAAACGAACATTAATGAACAAAAACAAAAACAAGTTTAATAATGATTCATCACAATTCAACCAAGTCTAATACATCACAATGCAACCAAAACAAAATCTAAATTAGTAGGGTTGTGGAGTGTGGAGAAGAAGTGAGGTGGGGCTGTGAAGTGTAGAGAGCGGCTAATATGTTTAGTTAGTTAGGGTTAGGATTAAATTTTAGAACATATCAAATATATTATATATAATATAATATGAATTCAGGTTACTTAACCAAGGGGAAATAAATAATAAAAATAAAGTATAGTTTAATTAAACGAACAGAAATAAACGAACATAAACGAACGTTCATGAACATAAATGAACGAACAAAACGTGTGTTCATGTTCGTTCGTTTAATTAAACGAACAAAAAATTGTGTTCGTGTTCGTTCATTTATCTAAATAAACGAACATAAACGAACTTCCCGCCGAACAGTTCACGAACAGTTCATGAACGTTCGGTTCGTTTACAGGCCTAACTCCGCTTAAGCGGAATAGCAGCCCCACACACCATCAAAGATTGTCCTCTAATTTTTATTGACACTTTGATTGCAACAAGATCCTCAATCTATTTAAAAAAGAGTTGTGAATTATGTAACTCAAACGGGCCGGGTCGGGTTGACCCGATATAACCATTTTTATATCCGATTATCCAAATTTCGATACACATTATTATTATTTCATCACATAAACAATCACTGTCTTACATATTCAATATTTCTCCATATTTAACAAAATTAACATGTTTACCTTCAAATCACCTCCTCTGTTTTCTTCAAATTTCGGATAATCGAATACGATTCAGTGATGATCATTCATCATTGATCACCAAAAACAGAGTAAACAAAGCTTATTGATCACCAAAATATCCTGAAAATTAACAAACATGTGAACTCATTTAAGAACCAAAAAACAAACAAAAAAAATAAAAAAAATAACCAAACCCGTGAAAACTGATGGAACCCACCTCAGATTAGACAAACCCAATTGTTTTTATGATCTTTATAAACTTGTAGTATAATATATGAAGCAGAAGAATAAGATGATTATTTTGGTGAAAGGAGTTTGAGAATAATGTGGAATAGTGGTTGGCATGATCACAAGAGTTTAATAGAAATGCAAATAAAGACATTAATGAGTGATAGAATTTGGGGTGCATACATACATACATGTCAGATTAGATCATGGAGAGCGACAGAACCGACTGGACGAGTATCAAATGACTTGGTGTCTTGAGCCCAACATGTTGTTATTGTAGTTTAATTGTAGTATAGTCATCCTACCTACGAATATTTATTTCTCACACCCTACCTATTTATAATAATCGTATATTATACGTTGTTTTAAATCTATATCTAGTAGGGGTTCCTGTATTAAAATTAAAATACACTTTTCGTGTTTTAAATTTTAGGCAGGGGCGGACCTAATGAAGAAGCAGGTGTCGCGTCCGTTGCGGCTGAAGTTTGCGCGCGTAGTGGAAAATTAGTGGAAAATTTGTTTTTTTTTTTACGAAAATTGGAAAACGTTGCTACTAAAATGAAAAAAAAATGAAAAACGTTACTACTGAAAAACATTTCTATATCCGCCACTGATTTTAGGTATAGTATTATATAGAAAAATACAAAATGTAACAATTTAAAACACTATTTGATGAATTCTTGACATGCAATTTAAAATAACATGCGAAGAAACTAATCAGTATGTTTTAAATTTCATGTCTAGAATACATTTTATTGTGTTTTAAATTGTTACGTTTGGTGTATTTCAATATAATACAATGGAAAAGGAATCGAAAACACCATAGCCAAAATTCAAAACACAATGACTACGTAGATTTCTCACACTTTGTATGAAAAATGTTCTCTATACAGGAACTTATACCTCTATCTATACTTACTATAATAGGAGAGTCGTGAGTGACATAAGAAAAGCTTAGAAAAGCTGATGTGGCAGCTTTAGAAATAGGCCATCAATGTTTTGCTTATGCAAAAAGTGATGTCATTAATCAGCTTGAAATATTCACAAAAATATGCCACTTGCATATAAAATTTGATTAAAATATTCAAGAAAATTTGTGAGCCACTTATTAAAGGAGCCGTTAATCAACAAAGTGGGCCACCCATTCAAAGGAGTTTAACATTTGTTATGGTCTGTTGTCCACATAAAACAATGCCTTCACATCTGTGGAGGGAAAGCATAGCATTTGTTCTTGAAGGAGGCTTTAAAGAGTTCCAATATCTGTTTAACAAACAACTGTTGCAAATTTAAGCCCCAAATTTGAGCTCCAAATTTGAGCTCCAAATTCAAAATTCAAAATCAAAACCACTACCCTTCCACCGATTGTTTTGTTCAAAAATTACCTACTAGAAATAATTTTGTTTTCCAAATTAGTTAAAGTGAGGTAGAGTGCTAAGTGTGTAAAATATAGTAAAAGCTTAGTGTTATTTTCAAGATGGTACTTTATAGTTATAAAGAAACGATATTATGACAACTATTTTTAGGATAACAAAGATATGGTTTAGGATGGACAGTTATATCATGGGGATGTAACTGTCTAGCAGAATGATAAGACAAACAAATATAAGTATGAAACAACAAAGAACAACACTCGATGTACGAGGAAAGCCCTTGATCACTTGATGATCGCCGGCACAAAACCTCGGGATGAGTCTAGGTACCTACCTTGTTTGTTAATATTGAAATGGTAAAAAGTGTTACAACTTTGGACGTATGATGAACAAACTATGGTTACAAATGTGTAGTGTTGTGTGTGTAGAGAGAGTATCAAGTGTTTATCAGCTAGTATCAGGTGTTCGATAATGTGTAAGTGTCCTATTTTTGTTCATCATACCCCTATATATAGTTTACATGATAATAAATAGAGGATCCCACAATATCCGTTGTCTTCAATGATCTTGTGGACTGTTTCAGGTGGTTGTTGAGGATGTTTCAACTGAAATGGACGTTGGATATCAGTTTCCACCTTTTTCCCCTAGCATTCATCATTTTTGGCGGTTACACTTTGACTCGTTCTTTAAGCTTATACGCGTATTCCTCTTGCATCCTTAAATTCATTGACTTGGTAAGACTTTATAGCCGATGGGGAGGAGTTACAAGTCTTACTCGTTCATTGATTGTACCTGCAAAAATATTAAGACAAGATAATTCGTTAGTCTATCCTCAGGATGCACATATGTCAGAATGTTGTTACATCCTGAAGTCTGCTTAGTCCTTCATCATCCTGAGGATGTCACATAGAATATTCAAGGTAAATCCATCATGAGGATTTCACCACCAACAATTGTCCCCAAAAATATGTTACCGTTAATATCTTTAACGGTTATAATATTTTTAATGCCTCAAGCTTATCTCTGAAGTTGATTGGATACGTGTCAGGATGAATAAAGGCTAGTTTTCAGGCTGATATTTCGTGATGACCGTTACACCTCATCACTTTCTACCACCTATATTTAGGCCTTCGTTTTCTCCTTTATAATCACCCATGGTTATCTGAAAAGGTAATTCATATCTTCTTCTCCATGTTCTCTTTGATCTCTTTAAAACATTTACGATAACATTCTGAAGATGGGCAAGAAATCAACTAGATCTACTGGCAGTGTTGGAATCCCAAAGGATTTCACATCTCAAAACCTGCTAAGTAACCTAGAACAAGAAATTTGTTCCTTCACTGATATGGACATACAATTCTGAAGGACTCAGGGGCCTTTCCCAGTTCTGCAGAATTTCATCCCTATGACCTGGGTGCAAAATTTGATTTTGCATCCTCAGTATGGGTCTGCTTTCTATACCTGCCCTTTCTTCTTGGCCTAAAGTATCTATTCCCTCCTTTCATCAAAAAATTCTTTGATGTGACTAGGATGGCATATGCCCAAGCCATGCCTGAAATATGGAGGATCTTAATGGTCTGTAATAATATTATTGAGAACCATGGTATCAATCTCCAGATTGGTGACCTGTCTTATGTTTATAAGCTGAAAACTCATGGTTCCAGCCGTTACGTTCTTTAACTTGTACATAAGGATCCTCCATTCCTGTTCAATGTTATCAGATCTGACAGATCCTGGAAGTCTAATTTTTTCTTTGTAAATAGGATTCCATTCCTTTTGGGGATGATATCCCTATGTCTTGGTTAAAAAGTGGTAAAATTCATAAAGTTTATTTTTTTTATAGAAAAAAAGGTTTTTGTATTTATATCTTGAAGATGTCACTAATCTTTTAAAACCTTTTTGTGACATGTACTTCAATTGCTAAGCTTGCTCCTCCTTTGACTGATTCTTTCATCAGGTGTAAATCTGTTTTAGACTTGCCTGAGAAGGTTAGAACCTTTGAAGCAGAAGAAAGCCATTCCACTAGCCAAGCCACAGAAATGTCTGGTAAGTATCACCTGTTACATCCTGAAGATGTTTATGTACTGTTTTTGTATACCTGTCTAATTTTGTGTTTCTTTTTCTCTTTTCAGCAAAGAAACCTGCCTTCTTCGACCTTGATGACATTGACAGTCAGGATGTCAAGGCAACTGTGGTCACTTCTCCATCCAGCTCCAGGATGACAAGCCCTCCTCCTTCTGTTCCTAAGTCCAAGGTTCCTGCTTCTTCCAAGAAAAGGAAGACTGCTACCACCTCTGCTCCTGCCCAAGAGGCCTCCCCTTTTGAAGGTCTCAACTTTGATGACACTTTGGGCAAAATTTCCCAGTTTACTCTTCAGGTATGAAGCTATCCTGAAGATGGCATAAAATATTCGCACACACGTGTTTTCAAAATGAAATACTCACCTGTTTTTTCTTCTTTGTAGGGACACGAATATCTGCTAAAGTCCATGGATGAGGTAGCTATTGAAATGAATAACACCAAGGCCAAGCTGGAGGATACCAAGAAGGCTGCTCAAGACAAGAGCAAGCATCTTGAAAAGGAGCTTGGTAAGGTGAAAACTAAGCTTAAACTGGTGAAGGGTGAGCAGGCCAAGGCGTTGCAGGGGCATGAGAAGGAGATGGAGGAATATAGGCAAGGGCTTGTGATGTATGCCACGGTTTCTGTTTTCCAAGCTAGGGTGAAGATGGCCCTACAGGCTATGGATTCCAACTTCAAGTAGGAGGATTAGGATGTTGAAGCCTGGCAGGATAAGATCAGAAGCTTGGGAGGAAAAGAGGTGGTGTATGAGCCTATTCCTGATGCTGATCCTAAGGATGCACCCAAGTAGCCTGTGGTGGAGGAAGCTGCTGTAGCCAAGGAGTTTCAAGTGGGCAATGAAGGATGTAAAGACTAGGTCTGAGCCCACTATTTTAGAAATTTTGTGGTAGTTTATGTGGTGGTAGGTTGTGAACAATTTCAAACAATTTACTTTTGAGTTTGTATAGACAATGAAAGAATTGGGGTGGAGGGATCTTGGTTTTCAAGACGAAGCCCCAAGTCTTTCCATTGACCTGGACTATAGATGTTGACCCCTGGTAGATGGATCCTGGTTTAGGATTAAGCCAGGGGTTGACATATCTTTTGACTTATAAATAAAATAGTAATCCGTTTTGACGCTACTTCCTCGTGTTCCTTATCTTTATTTCTTTGTTATCCTGCAACCATTACCAAATGATAAGTGATAAAGAACGAAATAAGTTTATACCTTCATCTCCAACTGGTCTTCAAAGTGTGATGAGATCAGTTTGACATCTTGAGGATGTCCCTAGTGTTGTATCTTTCATATAGACTTAAAGTCTTTTATCCCTTTCCAAGAAAGGATAACTTTTGGTAATAACATGTAAAAAGGTGAACTTAGTTGTTACACTGGTGATAAAACATTTTATAACCTGGGGTCATGCCCATAAGGACGTATAATCTTTAGGAATGACTGGGGACAAGGCCTAATGTAGCATCTTGAGGGTAGCTGGCGTCAAGGCCAAATATAACTGGCGTCTAGGCCACTGGCGACTAGGCCGATACGAGAAAGAGGCATTGAAAAATGTCTAAACCTTAGGGATTCAATGTATATTCCAAAAATGATGAAATTGTCAGCCACTTTTACATGAACTGGTCCCACCATCCTGAAGATATACATGAATACGTGCGCTCCAGGCAGGGTTGCTAACCCAATGTGAAAGGTGAAAACCTTTAAACCTTAGAAAGGTGTCAGACACCTTAACGTAGGAGAGGGTGGCCAACCCTCTAGTCTTCGAAGCTGCATCATTAGGATAGACCTGAAAAATTCTCAGGATGAACTATTTCTAGACCATGTTTAGTTGTAATATCGATGAAATAATTGAAAAGAAATACCTGCATACTGAGATGATTTACCAGTAATCCGAACCATGGTTTCTCTTCCAGAGAGATCAGTCACATGAGTCTTCACACATGATAGTATTTTAAGTTAATCGCATTCCAAGATCTTGGTAAAATTTCGTCGTCCATTGTCGAGAGCCAATATACTCCTTTTCCAGCCTCAGAATCAATCAAGTAGGGTTCTTCCCACTTAGGAGCCAATTTACCATCACTTGGTTTGGTAGTGTTTTGGAAGGCTTTTCTTAGAACCAAATCTCCCACTTGGAATCTTCTTATCCTTATATTCTTGTTGTAAGCTTTAGCTATCCTTTGTTGATAAGCTACCATTCTCAATTTAGCTGCATCCCTAAGCTCATCCACTGTTTCAAGATCTTGAAGCAATACTTCTGAATTGGTAGTTGCATCCTGAAGATGTCTTCTTGTTGTAGGCATTACCATCTCTGTTGGAAGCATTGCTTCTGTTCCAAATACCAAGGAAAAAGGTGTTTGTCCAGTTGCATTTTTGGATGTGGTCCTATCTGCCTAAAGTATAAATAGAAGCTCTTCTGCCCATTTTCCTTTCTTCTCTCCAAGCTTTTTCTTCAAGTTGTTGACAATGATCTTGTTGGAAGATTCTGCTTGTCCGTTATCTTGAGGATGGACCGGTGTTGAGGTTATCATCTTGATTCCCCAGCTTTCACAAAAACTAGTTGTTCTGTTGCTGATGAATTGAGACCCATTGTCACATTTGATCTCGGCTGGTACACCAAATCTTGTAAGGATGTTTCTCTTGATGAAGGACACCATTTCTTTGTCTCTTACTTGTACAAATGCTTCGGCCTCGATCCATTTTGAAAAATAATCAGTCATGACTAGCATGAACACCTTTCCACCAGGAGCTTTGGGCAATTTTCCCACTATGTCCATTCCCCATTTCATGATAGGCCATGGTGAGATGATGGGATGCAATGGTTCAGCAGGTTGGTGTAGGATGTTGCTATGTCTTTGGCATGCATCACACTTCTGAGAATATTGTATGGCATCCTTCTTCATGGTTTGATAGTAGTATCCTGTCCTTAGAATCTTTGAATGTAAAGCTCTTCCTCCTGTGTGATTTCCACAATCTCCTTCATGGATATCTTTGAGAACTTCCTTTGCTTCTTCCTTGTTGATACATCTTAAATATGGTCCTGCAAGAGATTTTCTATACAATATATTGTTTATAATAACAAATTTGGATACATTCATCCTGAAAGCTCTAGCATGTTCTCCATCGGGGATGTTACCATCCTCAAGATAGTCTATGATAGGAGTTATCCAGGATGTATTATCTCGATCTTGGGTAGCAAGGACAGTGCCATCTTCAGGATGCACAGTATTATCCTTAGGATGCACCTCTAGAGTTGCTGGCTTCAAGATATGGATGATAGGGATTTTAGATCCTTCTGGTAAATTCATAAAAGATCCCAAGTTTGCTAAGGCATCAGCCTCAACATTTTCTTCCCTAGGTACCTGTGTTAATGTAAATTCTGCAAAACAAGATGCTATTTTTTTTTTACTATTTCAAGAAATTCAGCTAATTTTTTACCTTTTACTGCATAAGAACCGTTAAAATGGTTAGTAATTAATAAGTAATCAACAAATACTTCTAGATTTAAAACATGCATACTCTTAGCAAGTTGTAAACCAGCAATGAGATCTTCATATTCAGCTTCATTATTGGTTGCTTGAAATGCACATCTAATCGCATGGGGTATTATGTCCCATTGTGGCGATTTTAGTAGTAATCCTAACCCAGTGCCCCTCATATTCGAAGCACCATCAGTATAAAAAATCCATTTTCCCCGGTTTTCATTTGAAACAAAGCATGTGTCAAATGGTGGGTTTTCAAAATCAGAGCTTTCATTTACGTTTATACATTTCATCTTCTTCATTTACATTCTGTAACCATGCTCTGTTTTTTGTTTTTTTGGAATGATACTCTATAATCGTTTTTTTTTTTTTTTTGCACTTTTCTTCATTTACGTTCAGTTTTTTATTTCGTCTACTTGATTTGTTTGTTCTTCAAATAATGTATTTGATCAACTGATGTTATATAATTCGAATTCGAATTTGAAATCGTTCACGTATGTTATGAAATCGTTTACGAAAAAAGAACGTGATTGTAGTAATCAGTTACAAAGAAAAAAGTCTGATTTGCCTTTGGGTTTAATTGTAATTGAAGTTAATTAGAGTTTAGTTAGGTTAATCGTGGTTTGGTTAAGATGACAGGTGGCAGCTTGTAGTGGCTTCCTACACTTTTAACGTTAAAAAGCTTTGTATCGTATACTTTCTCATTAATTATGTGGGTAACGATTAAACAAAATTGAGGATTAGTAATTGAGAATAACTAATAAATCATTTAAAGCACTAAATGATCAAAAGGCGGTTATTATTGGATAATAATAATAATAATAAAGAGGGATTATTATTAGATAATAAATACATTTTACTTGACTTGATTATTTAACAGTTAATTGATAAGCTCAGCTGGTTTGAGTTAGGGTGGGTTTTCCTTTAGGGGTTCTCATCCTGGGGGTAGGTCACAAATTTGATCCATGCACATCACAAAAAAATTCCCCGTGACGGTTTGAGCTTAGGCAAAGAGGACACCGGTGTGTGGGTAGGGATTCGAACTTGGGACCGTTAGGTTAGAGTTCTACAAGGATTTTCACTGAACTAAGTCTTTCAAAAAAAATTGATGTCACGTACTTGATTATGATTGTTTATTAGTTAATTAACAGTAATAATCAATTAGATAAAGTCAAGGGTGAAGTAGGCTATGTATGGAGAGGATAACACCACTTTTTACCATGGTTACATTAATGGTATGAAGCAAATAAATGATATTTCGGGTCATCTCATTGATGAAGTATGGATTTCCAAACCGAATTTGGTGAAAAGAGAGGTCTTCAGACACTTTAGAGATCATTTTGCATAAAAGTATAAGCAAAGACCGCACCTGGTTTGTGAGAACATTAAAAAAGTTCCCACATACAAGGTTGATTTTCTTATTGCTCGATTCATTAAAGAAGAGATAAAGGAGGCTATTTTTAATTGCATATCCGATAAAGCCCCTAGTCCTGATGGGTTTAATTTCGGTTCGTAAAGAGGTATTGGCCTCTTTTGGAATAAGATTTTGTTAACATTTTGGATATTTTTTTTGAAACAGATGAATTTAGCAAAGGTTGGAGTTCCGCTTTCATTACTTTAATTCCGAAGATTGCTAATCTGGTAACTCTTAAGGATTACCGGCCAATCACTCTTATAGGAATTATTAGTAAAATCTTTTCAAAGATATTGGCGGAGAGAATTAAAAAGGTCCTTCACTTGGTGATTTCAGAGACATAATAAGCTTTTATTAAAGATAGTTTGATACTTGATGGCCCACTGATGGTGAATGAAATTCTTTCCTGGTTAAAGAAGAAGAAGATGAAAGCTTTTATGCTTAAAACTGACTTTGAAAAGGCCTACGACAACGTCAATTGGCTGTTTTTGTTATCCATTTTAGAGCAAATGGGATTTACCGATAGATGGAGATTATAGATTAGAGGTATATTGATCTCGGCCAGATCTGCGGTATTGGTTAATAGGGCCCCACTTATGAATTCAATGCTTAAAAAGGCCTTAGACAAGGAGACCTATTGTCCCCTTTTCTTTTCTTTTCTTGGTGGTGATGAAAGCTTTATCATGTATGACTGACAAAGCAGTAGCATTGGGAAAGTTTAAAGGTCTTAAAATCAATAATGAAGGTTAGGAGTTGTCTCACTTAATCTACGCTGATGGCGCAATGATATTGGGGAAATGTGAAGGTAGTAATATGGTGAATCTGACAAGAATTATTCGAGTTTTATGTGGTTGCTCAGGGCTGAAAATTAACTTAATAAAGTCGAGTATATTTGGTCTGGGCCTAGATGAAGAGGAGCTCTCAAATACTACCTCGGAGCTTGGATGTATTCGTGGGGAAGTGTCGTTTGACTACTTGGGTATAAAGGTGGGGGTGAATATGCACAAGTGTGGTAACTGGAAGAAGGTTATTGAAGTGTTTGAGAAAAGACTTTCAGAATGGAAGGCTAAAATGCTCTCAATTGGCAGTAGGCTTACTTTAATCAAAGCGGTCCTTGCAAACCTCCCTATTTATTACCTTTCAATTTATAAAGCGCCAGTTTCGGTGATTGACTCATTGGAAAAACTGATGAAAAGATTCCTTTGGGTGGGTTCTTCTGATACTCACAAAATACATTGGGTATCTTGGGACCAGTGACTATAAATAAAAAAAACATGTGGCTTAGGGGTTCCGAGGTTAAAAGATGTAAACGGTGTGCTTCTTTTCAAGTGGGGATATAGATATCAGATATAAAAGAATAGTCTTTGGAAGAAGGTTATTGCCAAATGCCATAAATCCCGATCTAGATTCTGGTTTCTCCCGGTTAACGCAACTTTGGGAGGAATTTCGAAATCAATTGTAAAGATCATAAAAGGTTTAAGGACCGGCGGTCGGACTTTATATTGTAATTTGATTGCAGCTACAGGTACTGATGATTCTATTAGGTTCTGGCACGATAGCTGGTTAAATGGAACGCCTCTCTTTTTTATATGGCCGAATCTGTATTAGTTGGAGACAAAAAAAATGTTGCTTATTTTCGAACAACATGGAGCTAATTCATAATCCCTGGGTGTTTAAATACATTTTTGGAATGGGTCCGTTAAATGAGGTTTGCACTGGTGAGTTGGCCAAACTACAGGTAGCGATTTTGGGCCTGTAGAATGCAACTGTCGAAGACATTTGGTGCTGGAAGGTCGATAACGTGCAGGCGCAGTTCAGCATCAAAGTTGTGAAACAGATTATACAAAGGTATTATGAGGCGGACGATAGGTTCGTGATTAAATGGGTCAATTGGGTTCTGTTAAAGTGCATGGTTTTAGCTTGGAGAGCTGAGATGGGTCGGATTGCAGTCAAAGTAGAGTTGTCCAAAAGGAATGTCCAGGTTGATTCTTCAGTTTGCTCTATGCGCGATTGGGATATTGAAACGGAAAACCACATTTTTACAACTTGTGATGTAGTTCATGAGGTTTGGGTGTGCATATCATCTTGGTGCGACATACCTCCTATTTATGTGTATTGTGTTCGTGACCATTGGAAGCTATATAAAGGTATGTTAGGTAACAAATGGCGGAAAAAGATTCTTCATGGGATTATTATTACGACTTGTTGGCGTATTTGGACTGCGAGAATTGAAAAGACCTTTCAAAACAAGATGAAGAGTGGGAAACGATTTTTCTATGATGTTACTAGTTTGTCATTCTTTTGGTTTAAAAATAGGACCAGTTTTAAGGATTTGTCTTGGTGTGAATGGCGCAAATTGCCTATGTATATGCTATAATTTTTCCCATTCGGTCCTCGCTTGGAGGGTCGCTTTGGAGGTGGTGTAAATGAAATTGAATCTTAAAAAAAACATAAAGTCAAATGTGAGAAGTGGTTAAATGTTAATTAGCAGAGCTCAACAACTTGGAACAAGTCAAAAGGCTGAAGTTTAGTTTGTAAATATTTTAATTATAAAAAGAAAGATAAACCTAAACCATAGGTGTGGTAATTTGATTAAGAGTTTTAATCAAATCAAAACACAAGCACCCACTCTCTCCTCTATTTCCCTCTCTGTCGTCCCCTTTCCACCGTCGTGAACCACCACCGCCTCATGCACCACCACTTTCCATTGCCAGCCCCATGCATTGACTTTCTTTGGTGTGTACAACCCCACATGTTGCCACTATAATCGTTGACCAACATAGGTGGCTGCCTCTATTCTTATGCAGCTTCGTGTTTGTATTTTGGATCAGATCTAGTTCGAGTGCTTTTAGGTTGGAACTCTGAAATTGGTGCTTTTAGAGGAGTCATTCGTTGCATCCTTAGTGCGAGTCATCGGTTTTTTGTCAAATTATAAAAACTGAACACCGTGTGGTTCCGTATTATTTATGTCTGATTGATTTCAATTCGTATCTGGATTGCTATTTTGGGAATAAATTTATGTTTTGTACTTTAACACACTTTTGCATTTTGATTAAATAAACTTTCTTACTTAATATATATACACACACATATAATATAAAATAGAGGTTTTATAAATATCGTAAACAAATACCTTAGATTTCCAACACATACGTATATACATTATATGCACATACCAAAGCGGGGCATAATAAAATCAAAACAAAAAAAAAAAAAATACAAACATTTTTACAAATTAAAAGATCGATAAAAGATAGAGCAAATCAAAGTGAGTACAAATCAAAACGTTAAACATGTGTGTGATAAATATATCTAACGAGAATAATATAAACAACATACAAATCAACCGCAATTGAAATATATCACAAACAAACATCCATTATCCATACACTAAACTACTAAAACATTGAGTAATGAAATAGTACCCCTTTAACTTCATATTTTGATTGAACTAAAGGCATCTAGTAACTAGTAAGACTAGGCAAAAATCATCTCTTAAGTCTGCAAAGAGCAAGGGACGAAATCAGGGATTGCAACTTGAAAGAACGACTATTCCTTGTATGTAAGTAGACAATTTTAATTTGGTTTTTCCTTTCACAACTGGCCTAAATCTAATTCTCTTAATCTCTTCTCTATCATTCTTTGTCAATTTACTTTATTTGCGATTTGTTGCAACGTTTAAAGAACTAAATAACTTCTTGTTGCAAAGTGTGTCACAGTCAGTAGATGTCTAAGCTCAAAGAATTTTCATCTGGAACTTGCGGCTTGCTGTTTCAAAGCTCAAATTCAAAGAATTTGTTGTTTCAATTCAATTCAAATAACTTGTTAGGTAATTTTCTTCAGTTGTTTTGCCTAAATTACTATTTAATTTTCTCTATTCTTATTTGGTGGTGTCTTTATAGTTGTTTCAATGCTACCACAATTTGTATCTACCTACTCTAAAATAATGTTATAATGTTCATCTAGTTTTTCAACCAGTGCAGATGCAATTTATTTTATTATTAATTTTTTTTTTGTAATTTATATAAATAATGTTATAAATTCCGTTTGTACTACTCTTTTTATATCACTTGACTTATGTGATGTATCATATTCATAAAGCCATACCTTTATGTTTACAAAAGTGAACTAATATGCGCTTTTTATTTCATGTGAACAAAAGGACGGTGGAAAGGGAAACGGAAAGAATAATATTTGTTTAACATTTAGTCCATTCTATCTAGTACAAAAGTAATGATATTTATTGGATATCTACTGTATTGCTTTTAATATGAAGGTATATGACCACTTGTTTGATTCAAGATTCTTCTCCATTATACCAAGTAATAATTGAAAGTTATGAAATTGGAGATCTCTAAGTGGCCACATGAAAAGTGTAGGGGATGAGCACTAAAATGCTGAGAAAAGTATCCAAGTGTTGAAGTCAACTTGTTTAGAAATTTATGTGTGACACCATCCAAATACTAGCATATTTATTCTATATATTGGTGAATGAATACATATATATTATCTTCTTGACGATTTTAGGTTTGAAAGTCGGAAACACATTTCTCTATTTCTATTAGGATGGATGAGATGGTGGATGATAAAATCACACTATCACATCATCACATTTAATGATGTCACCTCATTTTTATCACATCTATCATAAAAAGGTGAGAGTGGAATGATAGAATCACATTACATTATTTTTTTTAAATAAAAATACAACATTATATTAAATAAAAAAAACCTACATTAATTAAAAAAATTACTAGAAAATATAAAATGAAATAATAAAATTAAGTGAGCGGTGGGTACGGGTCCTCGAACACGATATCTAAACTACCGACGTGCTCCGTTAGATCGTGTCGAAGTTGAAAGTGTGTTTCTTCATTTCTCAACCCCAAAAGAATATTATCGTTAACGATTGCTGGTGTCGGAGGATCTATAACGTAATCCGGAGATATTGTGCGCCCCTCTTCCTTCAGTATCATATTGTGCAATATGATACACGCGTACACAACACTCCTTATTTTCGCTTGATCAACCAAACGAATCGGGCGATCTATTATGTGCCATTTAGATTTCAATTCACCAAACACTCGTTCAACGTCTTTTCTCGCTGATTCTTGTAGCTTCTTAAATAATATATATTTCTTTATCGATTGTCGGAAACGAATAAGCTTTCACAAAAACTGACCAAGCAGGGTAGATACCATCAACAAGATAGAACCCACGTCTATATTGTCTCCCGTTCATCATAAACGGGCACGTCGAGGTGGTTCCTTGTCTCTCTGTGTCGAATAGCGGTGACTGATGTAGAATGTTCACATCGTTGTTTGACCCGGGGGGACCAAAGTACGCATGCCAAATCCATAAATCGTTCGACGAAACGATTTCGAGCATGATCGTCGGTTTTTTTATGGTCACCCCTCATAAACTGCCCTCGCAAAGCCGTCGGACAACTTCTCCATTCGATGTGGGTACAGACGATGCAACCGACCATCCCGGGAAAATGTCATCTAGCTTCATGTGCGGCGTAGAAACGTGTTATGTCGTGTCTAGTCGGTCTTTGTAGATACTCTTTACCGTATAAAGCAATAATAGCATTGCAAAAATAGTAAAAAAAAAAACTCTCTTGAAGTTCTACTCGACATATTTAAATATTCATCAAATTTGCTAGGAGTGTTCCCGGTTGCAAGTTAACGAATCGCGGGTGTGCATTTTTGTATCGTCGTAAAACTCCTCTTTACCCTAGCATCGTACCCTTCTTGAAACCATTCGTAGTTAGCTTCGATGTCTCCGACAATCTTTAAAAATAATTCCTTTGATAAACGGAATCGAGTTTTAAACATTGCGTCATTGTATTTTGGGTTTTCTATAAAGTAATCGTTCATCAACACTTCACTTTCCCCCACCGATCACGGTCAATCATTTTTTTCATTGGGCGTCGCTTATCTTGATGCTCCGCGGCTTCGCAAACCCTTGCAATAAATTCCATGTATCACCCGAAAAGTCAGATGAACTAGACGAGTCGAGTGGATACGAAGTGCCTTGCATTTTTTTTGGGTTGTTTGATTTTTGGAGATATTATTTGATTGTTTATGGTAATTGTGGTTGAAAAATGAGGTTATATAAAGGTTTGATTTATTAAAAAAAAAATGGCTAGCTGGTAACGGTCAGATGACCGTTGGCCAACGTTCACCACTGTGATATGGTTGTGACGAGGATCACACATTAGTTCTATCGCGGGCGTGATTAATGTGGCGGGCCGGTGTAGTAATGAATCACAACGATCGCGGGGTGGCCATCACGGACCACCCGTCCACCCTTTGTTTTATTGTTTTCCTTTTCCTTTTTCTTTTGTTTTACGAGTTTAATGAACTGGTTTGTAATGATTGTGTTGGTGGCAGATCTATTTGATGACGGTGGTGGTTGTGGTTATGTTGGCGGTGATGGTGGAATCGTTTAATAGTGGTGGTGGTTGTGATGGTTGTGGTTCTGATTATGAGGATGATGGGAGTGGTGACGATGGTGGTTGTGATTCTATTCTTTGGTAACTGGTGCCATTAGGTTGTGTTTGCACAATTTTGAAAAATGGGAAATCGTGGGTGGTCTTGGAGTGACTTTGAGGGTTTTGAGGTTTGAAACAATGAAATTTAGTTAATTTCTTAAGAATTAATTACCAAAACCGTCCCTATGGTTTGGGCCAATTTGTCACTCCAGTCCAAACTTTTAAAAATTGCTTGAACAGTCCCTGAATTTTGAGAAAATAGGCCAAAACAGTCCAAAGACTTAACCCAGTTAACTTTTTGACGTTAAGTCAGGGACAATTTGGTAAAGTCACTTAAAAATTCTCTTCTTCCCCCATTGTCTTCTTCCCTAGTCAGACCCACCAAGCCACCACCCACCACTACCACCATCTCCTCCACCTTTCACCACCACCATAAGCCTTTCACATGTATCTCTCTGTTGGGTTTACCCACGCGTTGCAACGGGATCCACAAATGGGTTGCAATACAACATTATGATACTTAGGTTTTTTGCCGCAATTTACATAAAAATGAATAAAAATGTGCACACTATGTTTTAACAAGTATTCGTAGAAAGAGAAGAAAAGAAATGTACACCACCACTTACAACTGATTGTAGTTCACCATAAAAACCATGTACTCATTATTGAACAAATCTTAATAAACCAAAGGTATGTTACTGTAACAGACCAATATGAACATAAACATCACTCTTGTGTAAGTTGCCCGGCCATTGCATATCTACATAACCGTGCCATTGAAGACATCTTGTTAAATGATAAAGTTCATTTACATGACAAAAGCATGTAGTAATAATATGATGTTGTATACACTATTATATGAAGGTCACTGTCCATTTAGAAATTAAAAGATGTGATTTGTAAGTTTGTAATAGATTTGTCCAACCTGACCCGGCTGCTAAAAAAGTGCCCAATGTAGCCAGTGAGCCGAACCATCCCGTCCACTTTGCCGCTGGGCAGACACATATATACAAAAAGAGTTTATAATATAAGTATTATTATGGCAAAGTTTTAAAACTCATACAAGTATAGCTGAGATAAGATTATTCATTGTGGTAACATAAATTATTATCTTTATCGCCATTATATGAAATTTGTTCAAAAATATTGTTATCCCGTGTGTTTAGTTAGTTTGGGTGAGTTCCATTTCATATAAAAGTTGATTATCTTCTAGGGTCATTTAAGGAAGAAAAGTGGTAAAATTTAAGAAATTGTAAAGAAACCCTTGGTATGCCATCTTAACTTTGGATGATTTGAACATATTTGCCCATGCCTCCTCCTTTATAATGTAGTATAGAAGTATAGATATAGATTTATTCAACTTTAAAGGTCTATTACATATTTCCCCTCCTAAAACATATACATGTAGAAAGTCAATTACACATTTCTCCTTCACAATGGGAAATATGTAATTGATTTTAGTGGTTGATTAAAGAGTAAATAGTCAAATCGTCCTTGGGGTTTTCCCATTATTGCTAGATCCATCTAAAAAGTTTTTTTTCTTACCTAAGCCACTGACGTGTTCCAATTATTACTATATCCATCCAAATGACTAACATTGTTAAAAAGAAGTATGTTAACTTGTAGGGACATTTATGTAATTTCCCCCTTTATAACCCAATCGTTTCCCATGTACAACAGCCTAAACGACATTCCGCATTCAAACACAAAACATAATTCCCTTAATTCATTAAATCCTATTCGATTAACATTCAAACAAAAAATGAAAAACTATTCGATCAACATTCAAACCAAAAACATATTTGATCAAAATGGAGGATGATTATAACGATTGTATTAATATAGATATATTTGGTAAATTGAAATTTGTAACAATATTGTAGAAATCATCTCCTATAATTATGGAGACTCTTGTACTATATATGTTCATACAATCAATACAATTATCAAGCTTGATAATAACCATTATGGTATCAGCCTAAATATTCTTCTTCGATCCTAACCCTAATCTCGCCGCCCCTCACCACTGCCTTTCTTCTTCTCCGGCTGCCAGTTATCTCCCTCACCCGATACCTCTTATCTTTGTCTCTAATCATGGACACCAAAACCCTTCACCCTGCCCTCACTGTCACCAACATAAAATCTCACATACCTATCATTCTAGAAGAGGGTTCTCCTCATTACAGTACCTGGAAAACCCTTTTTCAGGTTCACTGCCAGGCTTACGAGGTGATCGATCATCTCTCTCCCAGACCAACCGCCGCACCTGCTCCCACATCCTCTGACCCTGCGGCGGCAGCCCTGGCTGAAGCAGCGGTGGCCGCTGACCTCCTCTGGAACCGGTTGGATGCTTTAGTTAAACAGTGGATTTATGCCACCATCTCACAGCCCTTGTTACGTATAATAATCCAGCCTGGTCAAACAACCTTTGAAGCATGGACGGCTGTTGACAGTGAATTCACAGACAATCAGAATGCTCGTGCAGTGTTTCTGGGTCAGGAGTTCGCGAATCTCTCTCTAGACAACTTCTCTTCGATGGGTGATTACTGTGATCATGCTAAGCATTTGTCTGATCAGTTAGCAGGTGTAGGATCCCTAGTCGATAACCATATGTTAGTTCTTCAAGTCTTGACTGGACTGACGGAGCAATATGATAGTATTTCTACGGTTCTTCAAAACCGTGACCCGCTCCCTTCGTTCAGTGAAGTTCGGTCCCGACTCAATCAGGAAGAAGCCAAAAAGAAGCGCCAAGTAACACATGGCTCTCAAAAAGCCGCTACTGCCTTGCACACCAATACCGCCACCTACTCTCAACCCAATTCATCCACCACTCTTCCTACCTCGGACCGAAGTCACAATCGTTCTCGTGGCGGTCGTGGTCGCGGCCGGGGATGGCCCAACAACTCCCAATCTCGTCAACCTACTCAAAACCTGAGCCACCCTTACATTGTGTTTCCTAGTAACTGGACTTCCTCATAGTGGGCCTCCATACTTAAAAACAATAACTTAGCCCAACCCCCATGCCCATACCCGTCTAGACCCAACTCGCAGAACTCTCAAGGTATTCTTGGCCCGCGACCTGATCAGGCACATCACACCACCTACTCTCCCACAGATATTGAACAAGCACTTTACTCTCTGGCCCTCAATCCCCCGGATCAAGGTGTCATGGATACTGGAACTTCTTCTCATTCTGCTAACCAGCAAGGTATATACTCCCCGTATAATTTTAATACGTGTACTAATAAATATATTGTCGTTGGTAATGGCACATCAATACCTGTAGTGGCCTAAGGCAACCAAGTCCTACCACCACCCTACCCTCCCCTAAAACTAAACAATGTCCTATTTGCACCACAAATCATTAAAAACCTTATCTCTGCCCGTCGCCTTACCACTGACAACTTAGTTTCTGCGGAATTTGACCCTTTTGGTTTTCTTGTGAAGGATCTCAAAACTCGGGCTCCTATCCTTAGATGCAATAGCACCAGCGATCTTTACCCTATGACTGAACCACTCCCCCTCAAGACAACACAATCATCTTCCTTTGTTGTTGTCTCTCAAGATCACTGGCATCAACGATTGGGTCACCCTGGAAACAATCTGCTCCAATCTTTAAAACTTTCTTCATTTATTGATTATGGAAAACTTAATAATACGCTTTGTCAATCTTGTGTGTTTGGCAAAAGTGTTGAATTGCCTTTTTTATGATTCAGTTAATTCTACGTGTTCTGCTGTTGACATTGTTCATAGTGACTTATGGACCTCACCCGTTCTTAGTACGGGAGGACATAAATATTATATATTGTTTTTGGATGATTTTACTAAGTTTTTTGTGGACCTTTCCCTCTCAAACAAATCCCAAGTCTTTGACACCTTCACCACCCTTTACAACTTAATTAACACACAATTTGAACGTAAAATCAAACAATTTCAATGTGACAATGGCAAAGAATACGCAATAAGTGGTAAATGCCAGTGGCTCAAGTGAGAGAAAAAAAAAATTAGATGGATCTAGCAATAATGGGAAACCTCAGGGACGATTTTGGTTATTCACTTGGTGCCGCGGGTAACTAAGTTTAAGTATTTAGGATCTTTTGTACAAAGAGGTGGAGAGATAGATAGTGACGTAGCCCACCGCATTCAGGTTGGATGCTGTAAGTGGAGAGCAGCTACTGGGGTTTTGTGCGACTGAAGGTTTCCAACTAACTTAAAGGGAAAGTTTTATAGGGTAGCTATTAGACCGGCTATGTTATATGGCTCTAACTGTTGGGCACTCAAGAAAATGCAAGCACAGAAGATGGAGGTAGCTGAGATGAGGATGTTGAGGTGGATGTGCGGACATACGGTTAGACAGGATAAGAAATGAGGTTTTAAGGGATAGATTAGGGGTAGCTAGTATCTCGGATAAGATAAAAGAGGGGAGATTGAGATAGTTTGGGCATGTGAAGAGGAGACAGACGACTGAGCCAGTTATAATGGTAGAAGGTCTCATTGTGGAAGGGAAGAGGAGTAGAGCCAGTGTGACATCCGTCCCCATCGTCTTTCATTTAATTGACAATAGTAGCCCTTCAATTATTTCCATTATGGTCCCTGTGAATTTTGTCGTTTTCAAAATTTATTTTAGAGCGAACTAAAAATTTGTCGTTTATATTCATTACGGTTCGAGTATGAGTTTTAATCGAATGTGTATGTGGAGACGTGTTCGTAAAAGATTC
This sequence comes from Ambrosia x helenae, assembly GCA_030844895.1. Lineage (NCBI taxonomy): Eukaryota > Viridiplantae > Streptophyta > Magnoliopsida > Asterales > Asteraceae > Ambrosia > Ambrosia x helenae. The sequence goes on from CM061234.1 coordinate 10,073,636, forward strand.
TATAAAAAAAAAAAAAAAAGTTCAAGTTTATAAAGGTTTCAAAGCATGGTGGTTAAGTTATCTTAACTTGGTTAGTGTTTTATTAAAGAAACTTAACTAAAAATCACAATAAACTTAACCAATATAAACTAGAGGGACTATTCTTGCCACATTGTGAAAGTTTAAACAAAAACAAATGGCCACCAGCTTGTTTCTCGTTTTTCCGGTGAGTTGGTCTGCCGGAATCCGGCAACCTCTCCGGCGAGACCCACACAAGTTTTTTTTACGTGTATTTATCCGTTTAAATGTTTCCAAGACGTTTCTCTTGCGGTACCTATTCAATTCATGGTCTTAAACATACATTTAACTCGTTTTAAAGGGTAGTAATCGGCCTCCAAGTGTAACCGATCGGCTTTTAACAAATCCGTTTTTTTAGACTACTTAGGTATATATAGACTATGTCAAAACCTTTCTGCACATTCACGCATCCTAAACCCACAAGAAATTTACGGAAATCGAGTTCAGAAAGCTTCATAATCGACTCTTGAAGTTTTCGGCCCTTTCTTCTTCATTTCGACTCTTAAAACGCATTGTAAGTCTTATGTTTTTATGCCGTTTTGTTTGGTTTATAATCTTGAATAAAAGCCCTCTATCACAGAGCATGAAACGTGCCTTGAAATGGGTTATTGAATCTTAAGGTTAGGATTAGGGTTCTTAGGTTATATTTGGGGAAGAAGATGAATTGTGAATATATGTTAAATGTATTTGATTTAAGAAATAATAAACAAGTTAGTTTATGGTGGAGTGGTTGGCTGATGTGAGTGCTTCATGTGCAGCCCGAGTTCGAGTCTCCTAGGCTCCATGTTTCTTTCATTTTTGTTTCATTTTTAGTTATTAACCATATTTAGATATTATAAACATTTATAAATACATTTAACTTAGAATATTCATAATAAATTTATTTTTGCTTCAAAATTTATGAAAATTTAGGAGTAACACCTTGACACCATAAAGAAAATTATCACACTTTTACTTTCTGGAAATTATTTAATTTTCGTTATTTTATTAATTTAAATGTTTTTTAATCATAATTAATTAATTAAAAATTCATTTTTATGATTTTAATCTCAAACTTTTCGGGAAATTATTTCTAATCATTATGGACTTAAATAAAAATTATTGGTTCAGAAAACATCTATTTTTACTAATTTTCCTATTTTTTAATCATTTAAACATGACTTAATCTCGTTAAATCAGTTTTAAATATAAATAAGTTTATAAAAATTATGGGAAAATTATTTACATTGATTTACATCAGAAAGCTTTCATTTTCTATAAAAACAATATTTTTGGATCACGTCTTGTATTTATAGTCTTATTTATGTATAATTAGATAAAATTAATCATTTAATTATTTATGCTATTAAATATCTATTTTATAAATACTTTTCCTATAAAATAGAAATATACTTATGGTTGAAAGTCTTTATAATTATTTGTTGAATCACCGTGTAACTCATAATCATTTATTTCAATATTTATGATTATTGCATTTATTTATAATAATTGTAATTAACTAAATTAATTTGTATCAATTAATTAAACATATTTTAACTTAATTATTCAATTGGTAATAATTATATTACCTAAATCATATCTACAAACTTTGGTATATTATTTTAATATACAACTTTTTAACGCGACTTATCATAAAAACTCTAATTCCCCAAATCGACTTAGCAAACCCTAATGCCTTAGATCCTAGATACTTTAGACATTAGACATTTCCTTATTAGTATTCTTACACATTATAGGTTGAATTCCTCGGAATTCTCATTACTTAGCTCACGACCGCTTAAGTGGATTTTGATCGCTTTCGCAAACTGTGAGTATATCTTTTCCCTTTTTACTGTCTTACTATTTTGGGGTGACTCATGTACTTACTATCAAGTTTCTATTTCTTTTACTAAATGAAATTCTCATGTGTGTTTGCTTTATGATAATTGGTGTGTCTATGACTTGTCAAAATCATTAACCGCTGGGCGGCCTAGCTTTTCAATGAATAGTACTATGGTATACCCCCTTGAGACTCTGTTGAGAGAATCTTGGTCATTGTCTTGTTAATTCATTATTCAGTTGGTTAGTCATGTGTTAGTCATTATTCTTAGGTTTGGTTTTGAACGGATATTACTTATTACATAATTGCAAATGGTACCGCACATGAATTGCTAAACATTTTTCTTACTATATATATATATATATATATATATATATATTCAAACAGGGTATGCTCACCAATACAATTTTTGTATTGACCAAATTATTTTGTACATGTTTCAGGTTGTTTTTTAGATGCATCCTTTAAGCTTTCGGATTTATAGTTAGATATTGATTCATTGTATCTCAATTTAGTTGGCAGTTAGAATCGTTGTACTTCATTTCAATGTAATAAATTATTTAATCAATGTATTCAAATTTACACTTTAGTCCATGAGCTATTGAACAATCGTCACTACGTGACACCTCGATGTTTCCGCCATCGGTTGGGGTGTTACAGCCAGACCAAAATTGACATGGGATGAGCGGGTTAGACAAGATTTACTGGGGTTGCACCTCTCTGAGGACATGGTCCATGATAGGGGTTTATGGAGGCAAAGGATAAAAGCTAAGGACTATTAGGATACGGGAAAAAGGCATTTTAGGTTCTTCGTATGGTCTTACTTTTGTTTTCACGTTATGTGGATTTTACATGTTTGTCTTCCTGTACGTTTGTGTATAAGTTGTTTATGGTGGTATAGTGTCTATTCTTTCGATGCATTGTTTTCAATGTCTATGATGTTATCAATAGTTATGTGTGTGTATATCTTCCTTTTTATTTTTTTATTATTTTATTTTATTTTATTTTTGTTTTTTTGTTTTGTTTTGTGTGTATGTTTTTCGTTGTGTGTGAGCAGAGGGTGTCCCTGGAAGCGGTCTCTCTATCTTTAGGGTAGAAGTAAGGCTTGCCTGCATCCCTCCATTCTCAAACCCTACTAATAGCTTTCCTATTTGTGAGATTTACTGGGCTTGGTTGTTATTGTTGTTGTACTCTTGATTAAAGATCTAACTCATAGCCTTACTACGAAGAAATATGTTAAAAAAAATACTTAAATAAAATATATACTAGTAAGAAACCCGCGCGTTGCGGCGGGACAGTTAATCCGAACAAAAAATAGATGAAAAAACGTTAAATCACGCACATGCATGGCGGAGAGTTAACTTGCCATATTAAAAAAAAAATAAAAAGTTAAAAATCATCATAGAAAAAGCTATTAAGTCGAAACCGTAACAAATTCACATAAAAAGGGAAATAAAAAACTAAAAAACACTTTGAAGACTTGTCCGCCTCTATTTAGCTGACTTGTACATTATCACACACAATTTTGTTTTAAACGAAGCTTACATTGAAACGTATATAAAAATAGCACCAATAAAGGAACTTCTCCTTTCACTTTCTTCTAACACAAGATAATTTTACGTTGTTTAGTAGGGTAAGCTCGATTTTGCTCTCAATATGCCTAGTTATTCATGCAGTAGATATTTCCTAAACGACTCAAATACCTAAAAGTTTAGTAACATTGTTATGAATAATAATAGATTAACTAACTTTTATAAAGTAACTAATTGTATATAAAATATTATAATAAAACATGTAGCATTATGAAAATTCCTTTTTACATGTTTTGTATATGTTTGTAGAAATAAATGTCATGACCTATCGTAAACATGACTCTTGATTTCATTTAGATTATTAAATATGATGCTTTAAAGACTAATTTGCCCTTAAAATGTAGTTATTATGTGCATTGTGTGTTGTATCATAAGCAAATTAACTTGTACCTCTTAAATTTTAAGAAGTCCTTGTCAAATGCTTTATAATATAGTATAGATATAGATATAGATATAGATTATTAGAATAAGAATTTTTAGGAATTTTGTTATTTAGGAGGAAGGGGGTGGAACAAGTGGTTGGGTGATGTGAGTGTAGAGACTATAGCCTCACACCTACTCAGCATGTTCTTTAAAACATGTAATTCTATACAAAAAAAACGTTGCAACCCCCCACCCCCTATTCTACGCGCATGGGTAGGTTCCCAAATAATATTGCAACGCCAGGCGCAAGCACGCCCGCCCATTTTACGTCGGCGGGCCCAGTATACTTCAAAGCTTCCTCAGCAAGCTTCCTTAGACCCTCACGTATTTTCCAAACACACTCTCTTTGCAAAATAGAGTAGAACCACTTACTGGATTGGCGCCTGTTCGGTAATCCAGGATTCGTGTTTCTTCAAATATGAATTAACATTTTAATCCTTTCAATTTAGTTTCACCTTATAAACTCATCAACTTTTCATCCCACAACCAATGTGGGACAACTCACATTCACACATACAAACTCCAACAAATCCAACTAGCCTTCCTTTACCCTTCTCGGAAAAGCGACAAATGACAATGAAGTACAGGTAAAAACTAGTTATGATTAAAAAAAAAAACAAAAAAACACAAATTGTCATTTTAGCCTATATGGGTTGGCATGAAATGTTACTTTAATCCAAATATTTTTTTTCTCATCTATGTCCATGAAGTTTTCACTTTTTGTCATTTTCGTCGAACCCACTAACTTATCATCAAGGGTCATTCTCCCAACCCAAGCCAATAAAATTCCATTATTATTGGGGTCCCAAGGTTACCATCACCAGCTTCCTACATATACAAGGAAATAGGGAAACTCTCGTGAACATGTACATGATGCTTAGATTTAGGTTGGTGCTACATCCATGGAAAATGTTGTTGCTTGGATAAGTGATATGTGTATCAACTTTATTCAAAAGCAAATTCAAAATTATAATCACAGTGACAAATTTAAGACAGATGTCCCTGGAAGAACCAAGGGGAGGCTGCTCTGGCGAGTACCAAGTCTTGTCCTGATTCCTCCTTGTGGACAAGGATCGTTTCAGCGATGAGGAATGATGTGTGCCACATCCATGCATCATACAACCCATTCAAGTCAACATTGCAGATTAATTTGTTACTTTCCTTCTTTCTATTCATGTAGTAGTGGTCAAGTTATTAAGTAATGGGTAGTTTTTATGTTAAAGTCTTTCCATTATAAGATTATTATTTTTTTTTTTTAAGGCGAACTTCATTAAAAACAAAAAACACGGAATCTCCAAGAAGGAGATAACCGCATAAAACAAAGTTACATCATAGTAAAAGAAAACTTACACCAATCTAACCAATCCACCGTCCCCTTCTTAAATCTACTCCTAAACTAAAGATACCCCAAGGATTTTATATCTTATAAAAATCTTCTTATAAGATTATTTATTAGCTACGACTTATGATGTTTAAGATATGAATGAAAAATTAAAGATTATCTCTGAGCCTGCTTTTTGCCAATTTCTTTGAGTTTGACCTATTCAACGGGTTATCACTTATCTAAATCCGATTGGTACATATTAACAACCTATGTCCATGGCTTTCTCTTTCTTTCTCTATCTTAAACACCACTACAACTACCACTAAGACTATGTAGTGTGATTGAGGTAAGGCTTGGGAAGCCTTATCGTCACGTCAGCAAAAAGTGGGTCAGCCTTGGTTTTAGACAACTTGAGAACTACTCAAGGGTGTGAGGGTAGTCTTCCTTGGATAGTCCTCCACTCTATTAGTCCACCATTTATATTATATTATATTATATTATATTATATTATATTATATTATATTATATTATATTATATTATATTATATTATATTATATTATATTATATTATATTATATTATATTATATTATATTATATTATATTATATTATATTATATAATATTATATTCATAAATTATTAAATAAAATAAATAATAATAATTTATGGGTTCCATCGAGAAGAAAACAAAAAATCATCAAGGCCACCTCTCTCCTCCAATCTACCTTCTTATCTGTTATCTCAACCACCATCACCATCACCACCACCATATCAGCACCTGCCTCTGCCTTCCTCTATCGGCACCACCACCATCAACCCCTCCTTCCTCCTCTTTAAGGTTTTTATTATTGGATGATAAAACAACAAGTTATATGATTAAAAGTTAATTATATAAAACTAGTGGGTAAAGATAAATTACTTGGTAGTTAATCAGTGGCAAAAACCTAAGTATCATAATGTTGTATTGCAACCCATTTGTGGATCCCGGTGCAACACACGGATAAACCCATTAGTATGATTAAAAGTTAATTATATAAAACTAGTGGGTAAAGATAAATTGGTTGGTAATTAATCAAGGGAAACTCCTTAGGGAGCAAGCCAATAGTTAATGAATTATGATGTACATTACATTTCTATATAGTTATCTTAATCTCCTAAACCTAAACCTCCTATGGTTGTGGTTTTTATTATTATTGATTTGATTTGTATTTGGATCACTGATTTTGTGAATAAATTCGATTTTATTGTTTACACGCCTCCACTTAAATATATATCTATACTATATTATAAAGCATGAGAAAAGGATTACAACAAAATTTAAGAAATTACAACATATAATGCATATGGTACAATACCCCTAATGAAATTAGTAAAGGATAAAATAGTAATTTATCTAACTATTATTAAATTGATCCAATTATCAACTTAATTTGAAGGTACTTAACACATAAAACCACTAAAGCACACCAAAGGTCTTATTTCAATCAATATGTCATAAATCCAATTGATTGAAATTGAAGCTCCTATCATTACTATATTTGTAAATGAAATTCATCATTTCACTCAACATCATCTCTTTCATATGTTGTTGTGCAAGTTAGAAGTGGAAAGGTGTGACATCCGTCACTTTTTCATTATATATATATATATATATATATATATATAATATATATATATATTTATAATGATAAAAATAAAAATAATAATAATCACATTTTTTAGACTAAACTAAACATATGAAACCACACATCTTAACCCATTAACAAACCTACCCATAACCCAAACATTTTCCCTTGTCTGAAGCCCAAGAAAGTCGGCCCACCAAGATGGCAGGCCCATCCACAGGCCGGCCCAACAGACCCCCTCCCTTCTTGCTTTAATAAAAAAAAAGTTGCTGCATACGAGGTTCGAACCCGAGCCATTTCATTCACATATACACGCTTAAACCATCTGATCCACACCTTGTTTCTGTAATAAACCCAACACAATATATATATATTGCTTTCTTGAAAAGTAGCTGCTAACCCTTTTCCTTGTCTGCTCGACGTGCAGCAACAAAAAGGAAAGGGTTGACCTTTATAGCTTCCATTGACTATTAAATTGGCACAATTTTAGGAAGATTGAATATGATTAAATGTCATTGACTCATTTTAACAATTATTACGCGTCAAAAGCACGAACAATCATCACCAATTCATCTCGATTAGAGCCATTTATGCGTAATCATCAAATTCGTGGTCAAGTTTCCAATTCGACGACTCAAGCCCCATCCCTATAAATTGAACGCTCCTCAGCCTTCACAACTCGCTCACATTCTCTTCTCAATCTCCAATTCTGTTCCAAACACTCTGATTGTGTCCCACGATTACACAGTTGACTTTTGGCTTTGACCGAGCAAACGAACACGATTCTATACTGTAAGTTCAATTGTTTTTGTGGGTTTTGTTATTCGGCAAACATACAACAAAAGCCCTAACAACAATCGGGTTCATAATGTATGGTTTGTTCAATTGCTAAAGCTAGGGTTCGTGCTTATGATTTGGGGATAAACCATGAATCACATAACGTATTTATTTAATTTTAATCAGGAATTATCACAACCACTGGCCTAGGCCAAGTGGTTGTGACCATGGCCTACAACAGATAGGAACCGGGTTCGAGTCCCAGCAAGGGCACCCCTTTTTGCATTATTTTCAACAAGCCAATTATATATATAATTATTACATTTAAATCTTGTAAATTCATTTTTAAATAGTAAAACTATTTTATAAATTCCAAAAAAATTATATCATGTTGATCTGAGATAAAAGTTTAACTTACAATTTTTAGTTTTCAAAAATTTATTTATTTAATATATATAATAAATAAATCAAGTTTATTCTATTTTATTTATAAAATTCCTTTAAAATATCAAAACGATCTTATTAGTTTCCACAAAAATTATCCTAAGTTTTTATAACTTTAAACTTTTCAGAAATGATTTTTAATTCTGAAAAATCATTTATTTTATATTTTTAATCAATTTTTGTTAGTTTTAATCATAATTAAATCATAATAAATTCATTTTACAATATTTTTATACCAAAATTTTACATAAATTATTTCTATTCATATAGAATTTAAATACAATTTTTGATTCTGAAATTCTTTGATTTTAATATTTTTAGATATTAAAGTCGTATTTTGACAATTTGAAATAATTAGATTAAATATTCTATTTTCAAGAAAATAATTTTATAAAAATTATTTTCATACTTAAAACCTCATGTTGTGATTATATTCAACTTAAAATTTTACAAAAAGACTTTTATTTATTTATTTACTAAAATTTCTTATATTTAATAAACAATTTGTTTATTAAACAAATAAACGTTATCCCCAATTCGAAGCCCTAGAAATACATGCATCCTAGAGTTATTTCACTTACACATTATCAATTACTTTAGGTTGATACTTTGAGATAGTTCCAACACATATTTCGTTGTCCAAGTTCAATTACAAGCTATTACGTAAACGGTGAGTATTCCTACCCCTTTTTTGCTTTTATACATTTTTGGGGTGTTACATGTACACTATTACAATTTCAAATACAAGTTTACATTTTTACAAATACAATTCTAGTACTATGTGCATTGCTTACAACGTGCTTTATGCTTAGACATTACATGTGGATTACATTTGTACTTAGTGAAATCATTAACATGGTACAAGCCGACCTTAACATTGGATAGCGCTATTTGGATTGACAACCCGCCTAGGTTGATTCTCCCCCTTTTTCATCGGAGAATCCGTGGCCATTGTTAAGTTATTATCCATTTGTTGGATAAGTACACTACAGTTCATACAGTACATTATACAGTCACAGGGTTGATTTCGCTCATTTGTTTGATACATGGTTTACATATTTGCACTGTAGCTTGCACTTGAATTGTATATCTTTTAACCTACTATATATATATATCAAAACTAGGAATACTCACCAACATTTCATATGTTGACCAAATCTATTTGTACATGTTTCAGGTGCAGTTTGATCTAGTGCTTTAGCAAGAGACGTTTAGTGCTTTATTTCAATTCAGTTATTTCAATATTTACATTTCATTTAGACAATGTATTTTCCATTTCCATGTAAGGCAATTTTGATTATTCAATAATATTTACATTTTAGTACCATGAGCTTTTGAACAATCGTCACTACGTGGCACCTCGATGATTCCGCCATCGGTTGGGGTGTTACAGATTGGTATCAGAGCCATGGTTATAGGGAATTAGGTTATTAGATAAAATGACCTAGACTATAACCGAACTTTAACTTTCATGCATAATTACCTTACCCCTCTTTTCCCTCTACTTTCCTTCTTCTATCTTCCCCTTCTTCTCTCTCCATTCTTCTCATGGTGCATAGAGATGGTGTCCTACAAGAAGTGGAAAGTCTACATCATTATGGAACAAGAACAGTACCTTTCATGAAGACACTCTTAGATATAATATCTACTCTTATTGTTACTCCTTCGAAGTTGTTGAACTTTAATGAGTGTGATAAGGACACGTGCAATCTGGAAGGGTGGATGCCTGTACACTGGGTTTTCTGGCATAGGCAAGCATAGCGCATAAATCCATTTACGGACCTGTTATGCTTACCTGGGGATTCCTGGAGTGAGTGTCCACTTATAGGCTAAAGCACGTCTTCTTTGATCACCATTGGGTTCAATTCCTTTGAAAAGTCAACGTTCTTGTTGGGCTTTACAGCTAGACAAGGGCACTCCAAGCATTTTATGCAAGCTTTTTCAATAATACCCTCTCGTTTCATATACAATACTTTGCATATCATGATTGCTTACAAGATCACATCTTCATAATCAGCTGTACGATTATACACTTACATTTTCTAATCTCATGATTATTATTTGACTACCTCATAGATGTCTGCTCGCCGCATGCTCCGTGATGCCAGCCAACGCCCTGTTCGTGCTTCGGGACGACGTTCTGATCGTCGCCTCGCATCTTTAGTCGCCGAACAAATTGCTGCAGTGATCCCAAACCTTGTCAGTGAGATAACCCAGTATAGTAACAGTGCCAACACAGGGAGTACGACTCAATTTCGGTGCACTTTCAAACACTTTAACTCCTGCAACCCCACAAAATTCACTGGTGAGGAGGGTGCTACTGGCCTCCTCCAATGGTTTGAAAGCATGGAGAGTACTTTTGTGAACAGTGAATGTCCTGATGAACTCCGCGTTCGCTATGCTACCAGTGTCCTTCAAAAGGGAGCGTTAACCTGGTGGAATGGCGAAAAACGCAATCGAGGAGCTGATGTTGCTTTATCTTTATCTTGGGCTGAAGTTAAGGAACTCATGATCGCCAAATTTTGCCCTAGGAACGAAATCAGGAAACTGGAAGAAGAATTCCATGGACTGAAACAAGACAGTGGTGAGAATCTAGCGTATAATACTCGATATCACGAACTTAGCATATTGGTTCCACACATGGTCACCCCGGTCTCTCGAGCAATCGAAAAATATATCGAGGGATTACCTGACCTGATTCAAGACGTTGTCACTGGAGGCAAAGCCACTACGGTAGAAGAAGCCATCCAACTTGCAGCTATATTAACAGACAAACACGTACGGAAAGGAAACTTGGTTAGGAAGGGCACCAAGACACCTACTGAGAAAACCACCAATACTGTTTTTGTAAAGGCCGCCACTACTGCTTCGAACTCTAAGAAACGAATGGGCGATAACCTGAACCATACTGTTGTGGATCCTGTGACTCAGCCTCCTATCAAGAAAGCCTACACGGGAATCCATCCTCAATGCAACACCTGCAAATATCATCACCCTGCAAATCTTCCATGCCGTCAATGCACTAGATGTGGGAGGTTTGGCCACCTTATTACCACTTGTCGAGTAATGGTTGGAACACAGAGTAATCATCAAACAGCTGCCCAGGGACCACTACAGATTACTAACGGTCGGGCATGTTATCATTGTAGAGACCCTAACCACTTGCTACCCCAATGTCCCAAATTGAACAATATAAACCTGGTGGCACATGGACAAGCTTTCAATAACAATATCAACGAAGCAGACGATCAGGATGACGTTAATCCCACTGGTTAAGCCATGGATGAAATCTTCCCAAGACTCGAGAAATCCAATACCCGTGTTTTCATTTTCTTGATTCTATTATCATTTTATACCCAACTTTGTCGCACTCATTAGCATACAACATCTAGAAATTTCCTTGCGTATTATTGTGTATTAACACCGATTGGAAATTTATTATATTGATTACGTTCATTTTAATCATACAAGACTCTACCTTATTTGAAACGTTTGGACTTGATACTTGATCTTACAGATGCTTTTCTAAGAAAACATCATTGATTATTACATGAAACTAGATTTTTCCCTTAATTTGACTACGCATTGAACATCTAATTATTCATGATACTCGTAAACATTTAATTATTCATAATAACACTTACACTTAATGGTTGTAGTACTTACAAACTTGCTTGCATAAACATGTTATCAAATTGCAATCTATGTGAATAATAATTGCTGCACCTAATAGAGGTCATCATGCCTTTTTTTCAACAGTCGGGAGAGGCCCTACAACCTGCTCCACGACTGGTGGAGGCTATTAAACATACTCAACGATTGGTAGAGGTCGCTATGCCTTTTCAAAACAGTCGGGGGAGGCCCTACAACCTACTCCACGGCTGGTGGAGGCTATCGAACCTGCTCAACAATCGGTGGGGTCATTGAAGGACACAAAACCCTAATGTAAGGTAAATTGATGATTCCGGTCCGGAACGTAATCATGAATTTACAGGTACATTAGGGTAGTGTGAAATTCTATTAGAGTTTTTGGAAAGGCGTCCAGTACGTTTTCAAGGTATCAAAGGTGTGGTGGGTTAGCTGCGGTACACCCTGTATACAAGCACTAATGATGCATTGAAAGTGAGACTGGGAGTCGAATCAGGAACAAACTCTGTTTACTTGGTAGTTCATCTAGTCTTTTTATAGTCAATCAACTCATGCATTTATTTTAGGAGTCCTAAAACTTGAAGTAGTGATTTACTAGATTCTTACTCTCTTTACCCTTTCGAGACGAACCTAATCCAATCCTTAACTCACACCTATCAAACCTCTTACCCAAATCAATCGAATTTTCCAAACCACAGTTATCTTAATTTTTTACCCAAGCATCCATAACCCTATGTTTCCAATAACTTCGGGGCGAAGTTTCTAAAAGTAGGGGATGCTGTGACATCCGTCACTTTTTCATTATATATATATATATATATATATATATATTTATAATGATAAAAATAAAAATAATAATAATCACATTTTTTAGACTAAACTAAACATATGAAACCACACATCTTAACCCATTAACAAACCTACCCATAACCCAAACATTTTCCCTTGTCTGAAGCCCAAGAAAGTCGGCCCACCAAGATGGCAGGCCCATCCACAGGCCGGCCCAACAGACCCCCTCCCTTCTTGCTTTAATAAAAAAAAAGTTGCTGCATACGAGGTTCGAACCCGAGCCATTTCATTCACATATACACGCTTAAACCATCTGATCCACACCTTGTTTCTGTAATAAACCCAACACAATATATATATATTGCTTTCTTGAAAAGTAGCTGCTAACCCTTTTCCTTGTCTGCTCGACGTGCAGCAACAAAAAGGAAAGGGTTGACCTTTATAGCTTCCATTGACTATTAAATTGGCACAATTTTAGGAAGATTGAATATGATTAAATGTCATTGACTCATTTTAACAATTATTACGCGTCAAAAGCACGAACAATCATCACCAATTCATCTCGATTAGAGCCATTTATGCGTAATCATCAAATTCGTGGTCAAGTTTCCAATTCGACGACTCAAGCCCCATCCCTATAAATTGAACGCTCCTCAGCCTTCACAACTCGCTCACATTCTCTTCTCAATCTCCAATTCTGTTCCAAACACTCTGATTGTGTCCCACGATTACACAGTTGACTTTTGGCTTTGACCGAGCAAACGAACACGATTCTATACTGTAAGTTCAATTGTTTTTGTGGGTTTTGTTATTCGGCAAACATACAACAAAAGCCCTAACAACAATCGGGTTCATAATGTATGGTTTGTTCAATTGCTAAAGCTAGGGTTCGTGCTTATGATTTGGGGATAAACCATGAATCACATAACGTATTTATTTAATTTTAATCAGGAATTATCACAACCACTGGCCTAGGCCAAGTGGTTGTGACCATGGCCTACAACAGATAGGAACCGGGTTCGAGTCCCAGCAAGGGCACCCCTTTTTGCATTATTTTCAACAAGCCAATTATATATATAATTATTACATTTAAATCTTGTAAATTCATTTTTAAATAGTAAAACTATTTTATAAATTCCAAAAAAATTATATCATGTTGATCTGAGATAAAAGTTTAACTTACAATTTTTAGTTTTCAAAAATTTATTTATTTAATATATATAATAAATAAATCAAGTTTATTCTATTTTATTTATAAAATTCCTTTAAAATATCAAAACGATCTTATTAGTTTCCACAAAAATTATCCTAAGTTTTTATAACTTTAAACTTTTCAGAAATGATTTTTAATTCTGAAAAATCATTTATTTTATATTTTTAATCAATTTTTGTTAGTTTTAATCATAATTAAATCATAATAAATTCATTTTACAATATTTTTATACCAAAATTTTACATAAATTATTTCTATTCATATAGAATTTAAATACAATTTTTGATTCTGAAATTCTTTGATTTTAATATTTTTAGATATTAAAGTCGTATTTTGACAATTTGAAATAATTAGATTAAATATTCTATTTTCAAGAAAATAATTTTATAAAAATTATTTTCATACTTAAAACCTCATGTTGTGATTATATTCAACTTAAAATTTTACAAAAAGACTTTTATTTATTTATTTACTAAAATTTCTTATATTTAATAAACAATTTGTTTATTAAACAAATAAACGTTATCCCCAATTCGAAGCCCTAGAAATACATGCATCCTAGAGTTATTTCACTTACACATTATCAATTACTTTAGGTTGATACTTTGAGATAGTTCCAACACATATTTCGTTGTCCAAGTTCAATTACAAGCTATTACGTAAACGGTGAGTATTCCTACCCCTTTTTTGCTTTTATACATTTTTGGGGTGTTACATGTACACTATTACAATTTCAAATACAAGTTTACATTTTTACAAATACAATTCTAGTACTATGTGCATTGCTTACAACGTGCTTTATGCTTAGACATTACATGTGGATTACATTTGTACTTAGTGAAATCATTAACATGGTACAAGCCGACCTTAACATTGGATAGCGCTATTTGGATTGACAACCCGCCTAGGTTGATTCTCCCCCTTTTTCATCGGAGAATCCGTGGCCATTGTTAAGTTATTATCCATTTGTTGGATAAGTACACTACAGTTCATACAGTACATTATACAGTCACAGGGTTGATTTCGCTCATTTGTTTGATACATGGTTTACATATTTGCACTGTAGCTTGCACTTGAATTGTATATCTTTTAACCTACTATATATATATATCAAAACTAGGAATACTCACCAACATTTCATATGTTGACCAAATCTATTTGTACATGTTTCAGGTGCAGTTTGATCTAGTGCTTTAGCAAGAGACGTTTAGTGCTTTATTTCAATTCAGTTATTTCAATATTTACATTTCATTTAGACAATGTATTTTCCATTTCCATGTAAGGCAATTTTGATTATTCAATAATATTTACATTTTAGTACCATGAGCTTTTGAACAATCGTCACTACGTGGCACCTCGATGATTCCGCCATCGGTTGGGGTGTTACAAAAGGAGCCGATCATGTTGTAAGTATTATTCTTGCATCTCCATTTTAGGTGAGTTTTGAGAAGAATTCTTATGTTGGTTTAACTTATTTTGATTGTTAGATTGAGTGGTTTGATTAGGGTTTTAAATGTTGGTTTTATTCAGGCGATTATGAGCTGATTATCTTTTAAGGTTTTCTACTTAGTTGATTACGCTATTGCCAGGTAATTTTAAATTGATGGACTGAATGTATTTTTCCCTATATTCATCGAGTGCTTTTGAAATTCTAAGTCTTGGTTTTTGTTCAATAATCCTTTAGTAAATAATCATTGTCGTAGTTACAAAATTTTTATATATGGGAGTTGATTTTTTGTAAGTTATATCAAAGTACGTCCTCTTACTTTTATTTTATTTGCGGTCAATAGGCACACTACTCATTGTTTTTTTATCATGAAATTCAAAATATGGCTTATTGTTGATATATTTAACACATATTTTGAAGTTATATTCATGGTACATTTCTCTTTTTTATTTTGCGTTGCAGTTTCATAATTTTGGCTTTTTATTATTCAAAACTAATTCACTACATATTTAACCCAAATTCGTTGCATGACATTGATACATGATTTACAAGTATGACTATGTGCATATATCTTATCCACATAAAAAGAAGCGTAACCACATGCACAAGCCTTGAAAATTGTTCTAGCCGGAGCAAAACCACAACCTCTTTTACCATAAATAATAGGCTGACTAACTAACCGTAGTATTTCGATAAACATCATCAACAAAAAACGACGGCTTTTCTTTTGTATTATCACATTGAAAGGTAGATATGGCATACTTTGTAAAGAACAAGATCTTTCTCTTTTTTCTCTTTTGTAGCTATATATGTACAATGAAAATATGGCATAATTTGTAGTAGACTGGTGTATTGGTAAACTAAATGGTTCAACGTTATTCCTTTGATGCAAGTTGACTCTTGTCTTATTATGAAATAACAATATTCATTTTAAAAGAGGCACGACTGTATCAAAGCGTAAAGTTATAGCTCAAGTTCAAACCGAATCATCCTATGCACCGCTAAATCACCAACTTAAGTTTTGTGTTTAAGTGTGGTCTTTCCCGCTGCATCGCGCGGGCACCCCACTAGTATATATTAATAAAGTGTTATTAATATTTGACATAATATATAAAATATAGATTTTATATTAAACTTTGATAAATGGATCCAGGTCACGGGTATTCACCCAATTCCCAACATCACCATTCACTCCTCACCATTACAATCCTCCATCTTCGCCTCTTAGACTGTGCGTTGTGGCTCACGGTGAGCACAAACTCTATCCTCTAATATTATGCCAATTGGGCACTGACATGGCAGTATGATAAAGTTCCAGCCCAAGTGACCCTGTTATGGCTCAAGGTGAGCAGTGGCTTTATCCATATTTTATTTTATTTTATTTTGTTGGCTTTCTAAATTTGTAAACGTAATATTAATGCAAAAATAAAATTAATAGAAAATGTTAGATTAATATTAACAAGAATACAAACTATAAAAAATAAAACAAATTTAGTACAAGATCATCATCACGTCTAGCCCATAAATGCTCGACCAACTCATGGTGAAGGTTTCAGTGTATCTCACGGTTCTTGATATTGTTTATGTTGTCGAGTTTTTGAAGATTAGTGATTGTCGATTTAGCACGTGGGACATCACCTTGGTAATGTTTACAAATAGCCAAGCCTTGCTCCTCCAATATCATGTTATGTAGAATGACACAAGTGTAGACGATGTCCATTATTTTCTCTTGTGTCCCAAACCTTAGTGGGTTGGCAATCAACTGAAATCTTTTATAAGAACGCCAAACGCCTTTTCAATATTTTTTCTTGCCGATTCTTGTTTCTTTGTAAAATACTTGCGTTTGTCTTCAAGTTGATTTGAACAAGTGTCGCCCATTCATTGCAAATACCATCGACCAAGTAGTTGCCATTGATGAGGTCATCGAATATAGGTGATTGGTCAATAACACTTAGGTCGTTATTTGACCCAGCAACTCCGAAGAACGCATGCCAAAACCAAAGATCACGCGAGACCACCGCTTCAAGTATAATACTCGGGCCAAGTTGATCACCTCGATGAAACTGACCTCGCCAAGCCGTAGGACACATAGCCCAACCAACATGCGTAGAGTCGATACTACCTAGCATTCCGGAAACCAATGTTGGTTTACGCAAATATCTCTGTGAGTAAATAGATATGAACCCTAAACAAAGATATATAGTTTAAGGGCCTGTTTGGTAGCCTCTTAATGAGACTCTGAACCATTCAGCTCTGAATGGTTCAACATTCAGACTGTTTATTTCAACCTAAAAAAGGCTCTGAATGGAATAGTTAAGAGCTGAACCATTCAGACTTGGTGCATAGCTGAACCATTTAGCACTTAATCATTCAGAGCCTCCTATCCATTCAGACCTTTTAATAATTCAGCACTTAATCAACCAAACAACCCCTAAATGATGTTGAGAATAAAAGTTTATAATATGTGAAAGGTAAGTAACATACACACACACACACACACACACACACTGGACAAAAAAACAAAGCGACACGCGTGCAACTTTTTCGGACATTGCTATATACTCATCCATTGCGTCCGACGAAAGCACATATGCCAGTTGTCGAGGAGTAGTTGTACATTTTTGTATAGAGGTGAACCCTAGTCGCCCCCTTGTATCTTCTCTTTGTTGAAAAAAAGGATATCGCTCTGACAAATCATTTGATTGACGCATAAATAGTTGCCCACTCATTCGAAAATGTCGCCTAAAATGGTCTTCATTGTAGAGAAGATCAGGGCTAAAGTAGTGTCGTATCCAAGTTTTGTTTGCTCCCTCTCTATCGCGATCAAGAGGTGGTTATCTCGTTAGCACGAGTTGCCTTTGCCTTCGAGACCGGGCAATCAAGTATTCAACTGTTATCCTGCCCACTTCCATCATCACATCGTCTTCCTCCGAAGAGTCGGACGAAGAAAAGTCTTTATATTCCATTTTTATGTATTGAGAGTGAGTAAAATTTTGAAATTAAAATGTAGGTTTCTAAAAATAACCGCTAGCTAGCCAGCCGCCAACGGTCGTCTCCCAACGGCTACTTTTGTATCGCTAACTCACGCGAGCACAGTAGCGTGGGCTCACTCACGGTAATGTTCACACGTGTAAGTTGTGGTATTCGCGAACCACGTGGGTTAGGTGACCGTTCTCGCATGCTCGCTCACAGCCCACAACACACAATCTTAAGAAAAAAAGAAAAACAAAACAAATAGGTAAAATGGGCAAAATGTATCTTACTAAACGTTAAAGATTAAATGAATTGGAATCTGGGTATTCACTATGATTCGCTAAGCATCCATACTTGAATGTAGGGACGAAGGATTGTGAGGGCCAGGGGTGGCCCTGGCCCCCCAGTTTTTTGGCGCATTAGTGGAAATTTGCGATTTTCGTAGGTAAATTTAGTTCGGGTTGAGTCTGGCCCCCGCCGATTTGCCACTACCGATCAAAAAAAATTGAGTTCGGTTCCCGCCGATTAACGAATCAAGCTTCGCCTCTGCTTGAATGGTTAAAGCACTAAATTTATAATTGGCGAAAATAGACGAAGCTAACTAGAAATTGCTTTTATAAAAAAAGCAATAAATAAATAAATAGCACGCTAAAACACGAATAAAATTTCTTGGAAAAGAGGAAGGTACTAGAATCGTAAATAAAACAAACTACAAGCCTCTTTTAATCAAATCCCTAATCAGTCAACAAAATAATATTATCCTTTTCCGGTCAGAGACTCCGTCGCCACTACCACCGGTGAGCGTTTTCTAGAGAGAGAAAGAAGAGAGAGAGAGTAAAACCTATCCGTACATCCAACCTCCATCTGTACCAGATGGCGAACGAACAACCGCTTCTGGCGGCAAACGACGGAGCCGAGCTCGCCGCCGTCAATGCGTCAGCTTCATCGTCATCGGTTTCGGTTTCTTCCGGTATGACGTCAGCGAGCGGTTCAGATGACGCTGATAGTAATAAGAACATGACGACGAGTAGCGTGTACGATGATGAGGAGGATGAGGAAGGAGATGTGTGCCGGATCTGTCGAAATCCAGGCGATGAGGATAATCCGTTACGGTATCCGTGTGCTTGTAGTGGTAGTATTAAGTTTGTTCATCAGGATTGTTTGTTACAGTGGCTTAATCACAGCAACGCTCGACAGTGCGAGGTTTATTACTTTGATTTACTTTATTTCGTGTTGATTTATGTTTATGCGTGCATTTGATAGGCTTTAGTGCTCAGGTTTAGCTTATAGGGCTAATTGTGGATGTATTAGGTTTTTGTTGAATTAGGTTTGTTTGCTATATGTGTAATTGATTTATAATTATTCCTGTTGATTTATGTTTAAGAATGAATTTTATAGGTTTATAGAGCTAATTGTGGATGTTATCATGTTAATGGTTTATATTTATAGGAAAACCTCTTCTGTCTATTGCATAGTCATCCGTATAATGGATATGAATCTTGTTATTAGAACTGTGCTTTTAGTTAGTTATTGGAATTGTTGTAGGAGCAATTTTAGTTTAGCAAATGGAAGTATTTTTTTGGGATTTTTTTGGTGCATTTTGGGTTGTGTGGGGTTGAAGTGGAAGGACGCTTTACAAACGGTAATTGAATTGCACACCGGGCATCCTCCAGGTGGTTGCTGGGTTTTAGGTGGGTTTGTAGAATATAATCTTATATATTATATGAAAGGAGAATCAGATTATGGTATGAGCAATAGAAAAGACTAGTAGAATATGTTATAGTCTGGATAGTTTTGAATGAAGGAATAGTAATTTGAAAAGATATTGTCATTTTTGAAGTGTCGATCTCGAGTATCTTACGTGTGTCTTGCCTCGTTTACACCCTGGTTGAAGTTTGTTGCTTCTGTTTTTACTGTACGAGGCTAGCAGCGACTCGTAGGATGATTAGGGAATAGGGTTATTCCCTCATTCTCGTTTTTGTTTGTTCGTTGCAATTTAATAAAATATTTATATTGGATTTGGCCCCTTTCTGAAAGAAAAAAAAAACGCTCCAAAAAAAACTTTTTGAAAAAAGCGATAACCAACTCTCCGTTGCAATCTCCGAGAAGGTGGACCAGAAAAGATGATATTCTGATTGCAATTTCAGAAAAAGGTTTAATAGTAAGAAGAAATCGACTCAAGTTAGTGTATAAACTTCACATTACGTCATTACCTGACTCGATAGAAATAAATTCTTTGTTATGTGATTGTTCATAGAAGTATAATTCTGACAGATGCATTTATTAATCAACTTTGATGTATTGAGTCACCAAGAAAGGTAAAATAATTTCCCTTCTTGTTGAAGACATCGAGTGACGTTTAAGAGAATATAAATATTAATTATGGTGTGACAAGAGGTTACCCTTCTTGGGTAGTGGTGCTCGTAGCAGTATTTTCTCTTGAGATTTACAAAGTAGTTGCTGCATGGACGTGGGGATTATAACATCAGTCTTATCTGGCATCACGCATTTCGTATCTTGCTGATTTTCAATATTCTTTTAGCCTTAAAAACATTCTGGCCTGGTTATTTATTTATATGTAAATGGTAGAAAACAATAAATATATTCTTTTGGTGTTTCTTCCTAGTAGCATGCTTTTTATTGGTCTTTTGACTTCTTTCTTGTTAAGTTCTTTTAAGCATAATATATTAAGAAGCAATTATTGAGTCATTATGTGGCGACAGTAGAAATTAAGCTGATTTATCAGGTTAAGCAGACTGATAATACTGAGCCATTAACAAAGAATTTGTTTCTATCCTAATCTTCATTCTTATAAATTTAACAAATTTATGTTATCCTATGCTAATACTAGTAACTTGAATATTATTGCAAGTCTAACTTACGAAGAAAGAACATAAATACCGTCTTCTAATTGAATTCCAAAGTCGCATTTAGTGATGCTGATATAGTGCGCGATTGTAATGCTCAAGGATGTTAAAGTTCTCTAAATGATTCTTTAAATTTTAATATTGTGTTACTTTTATATGCATATGTAAATTTGTTTGATAGCTTGAATATTCTTTTAAAACACCAAAATAAATATCTGTAACTCTATAAGTGAAATACATGTTTGGCAGGTTTGCAAGCATCCGTTTTCATTCTCTCCTGTGTATGCCGAGAATGCCCCTGCGAAGCTTCCTTTTCAGGAGTTTGTAGTTGGGATATCATTGAAAGCGTTTCATGTGTTGCGGTTCTTTTTACGGCTTACTTTTGTACTTTCTGTTTGGCTTGTGATCATACCATTTATTACCTTCTGGATATGGCGCTTCTCATTCGTTAGGAGTTTTGGTGAGGCTCAGAGGCTGTTTCTGAGTCATGTCTCCCCTACTTTTATTCTAACTGACTGTCTTCATGGGTTCTTACTCTCTGCAAGCATCGTATTCATATTTCTTGGAGCTACATCGTTGAGGGACTACTTTCACCATTTACGAGAACTTGAGGGGGCGGAAGGTGATGGAGACGGTGCTCGTGGTGCCAGGAGACCAGCCAACAGAAACCTTGGTGAGAATGCTGGTCATATAATTAGAAGAAACGCAGAAGATGTTGCAGCCCGATTAGAGATGCAAGCAGCTCGCCTTGAAGCCCATGTTGAACAGATGTTTGATGGTGATGGTGCAGAGGATGTTCCGTTTGATGAGCTTGTTGGCATGCAGGGCCCTCTTTTCCATTTGGTGGAAAATGCATTTACTGTGAGTATCATCACGCTCTTTTGTTTCATGCCATGTTGGTTCATGCTCCTGTATTTCTAATTATTATACTTTTTTCTATCCTGCAGGTTCTTGCTAGCAACATGATATTTATTGGTGTCATGATACTTGTGCCATTTCACCTTGGACGATTTGTACTCCATCATTTGTCATGGCTCTTATCATCTGCTGCAAACCCTATGCTGTCAACTGTTGTACCACTTACAGAGCAAGCACTTTCTCTAGCCAATATCACATTGAAAAACGCACTGACTGCAGTTGCAAATTTGACATCTGATCACAACCCAGATGATTCTGTGATTGGCCATGTTTCAGAGATTGTAAAAGCGAATGCTACTGAACTACTTGAATCATCAAACAGTGTTATACAAGGAGAAACCAACGCTACATCATGGGTGTCTGATGTCACAACTCTTGCTGTTGGGTACATGTTCATCTTTTCGCTTGTTATATTCTACTTTGGAACTGTTGCAGTAATTAAATACGCTAAAGGAGAGCCATTGATCATGGGAAGGTTTTACGGCATTGCTTCAGTTGCCGAGACAATCCCTTCTCTTTTCAAGCAGTTCATGACAGCAATGAAACATTTAGTGACTATGATTAAAGTTGCCTTCCTTTTGGTAGTTGAATTAGGGGTATTTCCTCTGATGTGTGGATGGTGGCTTGATATTTGTACTATAAGGATGTTTGGCAAGTCGATTGCCCAGAGAGTTGACTTCTTTTCGGTGTCTCCATTGGCAAGTTCGTTGATTCATTGGGCTGTAGGGATTGTCTACATGTTGCAAATATCCGTATTTGTTAGCCTTCTTAGAGGGGTATATACACATCTTATAATCTTCCATTTTACTAGAGGTGGCAAAACAAGTGGGTTAGAATGGATGGGTAATGGAGGGTCTGGTCGGGTCAAAACCGTTTTCTCCATTTTTTTTATTTTTGTAGTTAATTAATTTACTTAGGATGTTTAAAAAAAAAACCTATATTATTAACATCATAATATACATACTCATGTAATAAATGATTCGGGACATAAGCGTTTGAATATGTAGATGACTCTATGTGTTTAACCCATTTGACTATTTGAGTCTTTTTATTTTTAGCTACAATATTTTTTACTTGATTGACCTATCAGACAAGTACTACCCGAATCGACCCACTTTCATACAAATGGGTTGAATTGTCACCTCTATGTTTAAATACATGATATTCTAATTACTATGCTGTTCATTTCAAGGACTGCTTTCATTGTGCAGGTTTTGCGTAAAGGGGTTTTGTACTTTCTTCGGGATCCAGCCGATCCTAATTACAATCCTTTTCGGGATCTAATCGATGACCCTGTGCACAAACATGCTCGTAGGGTTCTGCTGTCAGTTGCTGTGTATGGGAGCTTAATAGTAATGCTCGTATTTCTGCCGGTTAAACTTGCTATGCGATTGGCCCCCTCCGTTTTCCCTATTGATATCTCGTGAGATTCATCTTCGTAACCTTTTATCTGTACTATTTGATGCTTCTTTTGCTTATGGATTCACCATTTATTTGCAGAATATCTGACCCATTTACAGAGATCCCTGCCAACATGCTTCTCTTTCAAATATGTATTCCATTTGCCATTGAGCACTTCAAGTTGCGTGCAACGATCAAGTCACTGTTACATTATTGGTTTACTGCGGTTGGTTGGGCGCTTGGCTTAACTGATTTCTTATTGCCCAGACCTGAGGATAATGTTGAACAAGAAAATGGAAACCGGGATCCTGTGAGGCTAGATATGCTACATGGTAGACCAGGAGAGCATGATCGGGCCTTAGATGGATTTGCGGCTCCCAGAGATGCGAATACAATTATGCATGCAGAAGCTAATGGTGATGAACAATCTGATTCAGAGTAAGACTTTACATTCTTTGAACGAACTACATTTATTATATCACACATTTATCTTTTATCACTTCTAATTTTATTTTTCCATTCTTTTAGGAGGTATGGATTTGTGCTCAGCATTGTTTTGCTTTTGTTGACGGCTTGGATAACACTTCTCATTTTGAACTCCACAATAATGGTAGTGCCGGTCTCGCTTGGAAGGGCATTGTTTAGCGTGATTCCCCTTCTCCCAATTACACATGGCATGAAAGGAAATGGTAAAGAATTTGACTTCTCTTATGTATGCTTTCTTGAAACTTGCTTAGTATGTTGTATAGTATAATCTTTTCATTGAAATCCTGTTCTCTGTAACCAAGAGAGGTGACAAAATGGGGTGAGACATGCGGGTTGAGTAACATATCAAATAATCAGAACAGGTTCAGGTTAAATGGGAATTTTTGTACAGGTTGAAACGAGCCATGCTGGTTGGGTTGACCATAAAAGGGGTGGGCCTGCCCTTTGGGTACCTAAGTCAAGTGACCCACCCAGCCACACGTTTTTTATATGTTATCTAAATTATCCAAAACCAGTTGACCCCGTAGTTTACCAGGCAATGACTCCTATATATTTGTTGCGAACTTGCGAGATAGGATTGATCAATGATATATGGTAGGTTGGTTAACCCGTCTTCCCTTAATCAATTATCTGGGTTTCAAATCCTGTTCGCAGAGGGTTTTTTTTTATACTTCTCGGGCCCTTTTTATCTTTTCAACCCAACCGCGTTGTCATAACGACTCCCTAGGTCCGTTCCTAGGCCCCACTGCAATTTATTTCAGCATTAAGTTTTTTTTTATCTTACCCTTCTCTAGGTTTTAGACTTTTAGCATATTATTATTTGATTTAGATATTAATATATCATTAATATCGTAATATTTACTAGTCTACTTCAAATAGACAAATATTCAATATCTCGTTACATTATAGAATATAGATCATAGATGTTATGCTTTATGAGATAGATATATAAATGTGGCATTATCACGTTAATAGGTATTAAGTTTTTTATTTATTTATTTTTTCTAGATTTTTTTTATTTTTTATTTTTTTATATTGTTTGATTGTTATATGTTATCATGTTGTTAAATTGTTATTTTTATTTTTATTGTGACCCGACCCAACCAAACCCGAAAGTTCTGAAGTTGGATTGAAAGACACCCGGTGAAAATAACCTACCGGGTCCGCCACGACCACTCGACACATTTTTTTAAAAGTATTCTTTTTTTTTTGTTACCTTCTAAATGTATATAACGTGTCAAACTGTCAAAGTTGATTAGAAAAGTATAATTTTATTAAATTTTAAATTTAATTTGTTAAATAAAATGATTTGGGAGGTTTTTTTACATTAGGTCACTTTTGGGATACTTTTGGCCCATTTGGCCTTTTTCTCGTGGAGGTATAAACATAACTGATTCGACCTCTTATCATGTAAATGCGTTGAGATTGTCTTTGTTTATCTTTATTGAGAACTTAGACCCTTCATTAACACTATTTTACAGATCTATATGCATTCATTATTGGAAGTTATATCATCTCAACTGTGCTGGCTGGTGCAAGATATTCCATTAATCAAATGAAAACCGAGAGGGCAACAGTTTTACTAGCTAAAATTTGGAAATGGTGTTCCATTATTGTGAAGAGTTCTTTATTGTTGTCAATATGGGTAAATTTCATGTCCTGGTGTTCCGCTGCTTGTTTTTTAAAATATACGCGCTCTCTTCATCGCGTTATTTATCATCCATGTTTTGTTTGCAGATTTTTGCCATCCCAATGATGATTGGACTGCTGTTTGAACTTTTAATAATCGTACCAATGCGGGTCCCAGTGGACGAGAGCCCGGTTTTTCTCTTGTATCAGGACTGGGCTTTTGGGCTTATTTTCCTCAAGATCTGGACTCAATTGGTAATGCTGGACCAGATGACGCCTCTGGTGGATGACAGTTGGCGAGTGAAGTTTGAGAGAGTGAGAAATGATGGATTCTCGAGGCTGCAAGGATTTTGGGTGCTACGGGAGATTGTCATCCCTATCGTCATGAAGCTGCTAACGGCTCTATGCTTTCCGTACGTGTTAGCCAGAGGGGTGTTTCCGGTATTTGGGTACCCGTTAGTAGTTAACTCGGCTGTCTACAGATTTGCGTGGGTCGGGTGCCTTGGTTTTAGTTTAGTGTGCTTTTGTGGCAAGAGGTGTCATGCATGGTTCAACGACCTCCACAACTCCATAAGAGATGATCGCTATTTGATTGGCCGAAGACTTCATAACTTTGGGGATAATCACATTGATTAATAATAACGGTTAATTGTGTAAATACGATGTGTAGTGTTCGATAGCAGGGGCAGTTAAAAACAGTATTAAAATTGAAACTTATATTTCTTCTAAAAGTTGGTGTAAACATGATTGTGAAATGATCCTAGAACCATGAAAACCGTTTGGTTGGTTAATGATGTTAAGTTTGGTTGGTTTTTTCTCAACTTCTGTTTTTTCTTTATTACATTTTTTTAAGGATTTTTAGGATTTAATTAGTTCTACCATGAAAAACGTTGTTTGTAGAAATTGTTGAAGGGGTCTGGTGGATGGTGGTTGCATTGGTCGGTGATTAGGTGGTGGCATTGGCGGACGGTGGTCAGATAATGGCCGGTGGATGGTGGTATAAATCAATAGAATATGAACAAATGGTAGCTTACGATAGCATTTCACATATGAACCAAGACTACTCACATTCTAAGACCATCCGGAGTGGAGGGGCGTGATGTGTCATGTGGCAATTGTGGGACCCGTATGTGAAGGGTGAAAAGTGTGGGGAGTGGAAGGGGTGGAAGAGAGGGAAGAAAATAATATTATATTGTATTAAAGTTTAAAATAAAAATCTGACCAATCAAAACCCTCCACCTCTTTTCAAGCCCCCCCTCCCCACGCCGGTGAATTCTTCCCCGCCCAAAGGGGCCACGCCCCCCCCCCCCCCCACCACCCCCCAACCCCAATTGGCTCCACGCCACTTTCCCCACCCCCACTCCTATCAGTCTAAGGCTGTGTAGTGGTAACGGAGTCCATTGGTTGATTGTTTGTTGTGGGCCACTCTTAACGAGGCTCTTCCATTAGTTAATTGTTTGTTGTGGGCCACTCTTAACGATCATATGACTGTTTCATGATTAAAAAAAAACATGCAACTCCAGTGACTGATGAAGACGATGTGGTGGTGATTGATGAAGACGAAGATGGTCTCCGGTGATGACTGATGAAGACGATGACCACTAGAATGGCCGGCTCATGTTCACCTCTTGTTCTTAAAAAATAAAATGGTGGACCAATAGGAGTGGGGGACTACCTAAGGAAGACTACCCTCACACCTTTGGGTAGTCCTCAAGTTGTCTTAACCAAGTGGGACCCACATTTTGCTGATGTGACGGCAAGGCTTCTCAAACATTGCCTAAACCACACCACATAGTCTTAAGGGGTGCCCTTGGCACCCATGGTGTGATTATACATCTTCACGTCATTACAACATTTTACATTTATTTTTTCATAATCAAATTTATTAAACCATAATAAATTAACTATAAAAAAATAGTTTAACAACTTGCCAAGAAGTAACCCTAATCCTATCGGCGCTTTTTTTTTTTATTTTTTTGGTCCAAAACGCTTACAAACATGTATTTTACATTGGTTATTTTTTTCAAAGAAAAAAAATGTTTTTTTTTTTTAAAAAAAGTTCTTAACTATTTGCACACCCTATCACTATTTGGGCTTCTTCTATACCTGGTGTATAACTTTTTTCGATTCCCATCAAATTCAAATATCATATCACTAGCTGATTACCCCGGGAGGGTCCCGGGGTTGAAAAATCTAATTTTATGTGATAACCTATTACAAATGGCTCAAGTTAACTAACCACAAAATCTCTCAATCATTGCATGTTCATAGTATTCCAATCAGTAATAACTCATATTCCCTAATCTAAAACGTAATCAGTAATCATCTAAAGAATCACTTATGTAAGCTGCAACTATTCAAAAACTCATCACATATCTCTAATTTCTCACATTCTAATGGCTCTTAAAATTCCTAACCTAATCAACTAAACAAACACTTAAGTTGGAAGTTGTAACCATTGCATCTCATTATGCCACGTGGCATAATCAAGAGATGGTTGAGGCCACCATTGAACGCCACGTCAGCAACTATCAATTCTTCCAGGTATCGACAGGAAACGAATGCGCTTTGGAGAAGTGTGGTTGACAGTATTCATGGCTCTAGCAGAAAATGGGATACATACCGGCTACTTCAAAGTACTCGGCAACTTGGTACAAACTGGTAAACAACGGGTTCAGATTGAAAGTGGGGGAGAGATGCAGCCTTAGTATGATTCGTGGTCGGGTGGGAAACGGAAATATTCTTAAATTCTGGGTGGATCCGTGGGTGTCCGAAGTGGCGTTAAAACAACTGTTCCCGGAACTGTTTCGTCTGGAGGTGGATAAAGGCTGCAATATTTCGGAAAGAATTCTAGTTGGGAACTTGCAGCAGTGGAGATGGAAGCGGTCTCCGGAAGCGGCTGTGGAAGTTAATCAGCTTGCAGAATTGCTGCAGCTGTTAGCAAATGTGGCACTGAGTGAAGCGTCCGATAGTTGGTATTGGGATGGCAGCTCGAGTAATGGCTTCGCTGTTTCAGAGGTGGTTAAATGGATCCGATCTTTAGACGTCGTGAATGCAGGCCCGGTGTTTAAATGGTGTAAATGGATCCCGTTAAAATGTAATATATTCATGTGGAGACTTTTATTGGATAGATTGCCGACCAGAAAGCGCTTATGCGAAGAAACATTAATTGTGGAGAGGGAGTTTGTAACCTTTGTGGTGATCAAGATGAATGTGCAGACCATTTATTTACGGCTTGTATAATAGCGCAAGGGGTTTGGAATGGGATCACTAGTTGGGTGAAGCTTCCTCAGTGGTTTTTCTTTTCGGTTAGCGACATCGTCAAAGTGTTTGAAGACACTCGGCTCCCGCGGATTAAGAGGCTAGCGTTGCACGGGGTTATGGTTACAACGTGTTGGCGGATTTGGAAGGCGAGAAATGAGAAGATCTTCAGGGATGTTAACAGGAATGTGGTCGAGATTGTAGCGGACGTGAAAGCTTATAGTTTTCTTTGGTTTTCTAATAGGTGTAAAAAGGTCACGGTTTCTTGGTTGGAATGGCAGTCTTTTTGTTTTGATGTAATGTAACTGGTTTGGTTTTGTGGGGTTCTCCGTCTTGGAGAGCCCTTGGTGGTGGTGTGTTTATAAAAGTTAGCCTTTCAAAAAAATAATTATTACTCTTGTAATTAAATAAATAAAAAAATAACCTTGCTATAAGGTGACATCATGTGTTGCAGTGTTGCATGATTCTTTCTCCTAGCTTCTCTTGATGAAGTATACCTAGTAAAATTCCAATGATAACATGGCGATTGGGCTGATTTTCAACATCGTAGATAAGAAACTGGTTTAAAAGAAAAAACATGATTAATGAATAACATGAACACTTTGTGTGTTTTTTTCCTGTATGAACGAAGCCCCACAAAAAATAGTCGGTTTTTTCTCCGTTTTTTTTATATAGCACTATGGTACTCGTTGGAAAGATAATAAAACGCTCGTTAATTTGGTGTGATTTTTTTCTTTAAAAAATCTCGTATATAAAAGATATAAACGTTGAAAAATTATGGGAGGAAACATGAGAGAGAAAATTTTAAATTTATTTTTAAATTTTTTTTCGTAAAATAACTGAATTTAATTTTAGTAATTGAGAATTAGGGTTTTATGTTTATCTTTTTTTAATTAAAAAAGGAAATAATTCAAAAATACTAAAATCTTTCAATTATAATGCCACGTGGCAGTTTCATGGAGAGATTGAAGGTACCATTGCACGCCACGTCAGCAATGTTCAATTCTTTTATATATATTAATAGATGTCTGGCAGCAAGCTATATGTCGTGCATAAACCTGTACACCGTGTATAGCTTGCCTTGTATAGCCCTATATGGAGGGAGCATATAGAAATGATTTTTTACAAAAAAATATATCATTTTAGCAATTTTTATAAAATAATTAGAGAACGTTTAGCGTAAAAAGAGGATTAAAATAAAAAGGATAAGAAGGATTTTGGGCTTTTGATCAAAATAAATCAATGAATGAAATTAAAATGGGAAAAATATACGTTGAATTTCTAAAAGAGGAAGAGAATGACAAAATAGGTATAACCCACAATTGTTGAGTTCCACCCCCCATTTTTTAAACATCCATAACTTTTTCATACAACATTATTTTAAAAAAAAAATACCATAAAAACAAGTTTTATCCTCTTTCATTTGCATACCCTATTGCTATATTTAAAAAAAAATTGCTAGGTTGATAACTTGCGTTTTATCATGATACAACTTGTGTTTTTTTATCAAATATAACTTGCATCTTTTTTACGAGGTATGTATAACTTGCGTTTTATCATGTATAACTTGCGTTTTATCATTTATAACTTGCGTTTTATCGGGTCGTTTTATCAGATTGTCTTATCAGGTATAACTTGTGTTTCTAAAACGCAAGTATACCCTTAATAAAACGTAAGTTATCAACCAACAATTTCTTTTAAGTATGGCAATATGGTATGCAAATGAAAGAGGATAAAAAACTTGTTTTTATGGTACATTTTTTTTAAAAAACAATGTCGTATGAAAAAGTTATGGCCGTTTTAAAAATGGGAGTGAAACTTTAATGATGCAATAATGTTACCATCGTGCTCCTGATTATGTAGTTTAATCTATGGCTATAATCGTTTCTTATACTTTGTACGCTAACTCCTTTTTACGTTAGCCTCACCCAAATAATTAAGTTATTTTTATAAAAAAAAAATTGTTAAATTAACAACATTATATAAGAACACTAGATATAAATTTGTTAGCAGCAGAATAGTATTTCTTTTATAAAATAAAAACTTTGTTAATTAATCGAAGGTTTAGGAATAATATTATAAAGAGAGAATTACACAGATTGTCCTTTAGTTTTACCTGAAATTGCATCCTTTGTCCTTTTTTTGAATTTTTAACTCCCTATGTCCTTTGTTTTATAAACTTGTTACACCCTATGTCCTTTAGGGTAACTTCCGTTAAAAAACTCAGTTTAGTTGGTCATGTGCCACTCATGTGAGGGGCAAACCTGTCTTTTCACCTTAAAACATGATAAAACTTAAAAAAAAAAAAAACCAAATCAGACAAAATCATCATCTTCATCTTTACCCCTTCTACTTCAGCCTTCGACAGTGGTTCTACACTACTACCAGATTCACATCCACTAATTCTAAATTATCTTGAACAAAACCATATTGTAAATGTAATGTATGAATCAAATTTATTGAAAACCGAAGCCGAAAATATCAAACAATTGATCAAGAACAAAAACAATACTAAAATGTAGAATCTAATCCCTTAGTTGATCATAAACATATCATCAAAACAGATTAAAATCATTGTAAGTACAGATTTCACAATTGCAATTACAAATCATCAAGATTTAATAACGTTTAACAAAACCGAAATAAAATAAACAGAAATCAATAACCTAAGGAAAAACTGGATCCAAACAAACCTGATTTTAACATTTAACATTTACCAATCAAGATCATAACCCGAAGATCCGACCCAGTTGCTGCACCCGAGAACTTCAAACCTTCATCATGAACATTTAAACCCAACCCAGAACTTGAACTAAACCCAGATCCCAGATTAGTATTCAAACGTTCAACCATATTTTCCGATGAAGTTGACAGTCCCGGAGAAGACGAACCCAGATTTCCATCATGCTTCGTTTTCATGCTATCTAAAACTGATTTCTTTAACTTCTCGGACAAGAGCTCGGACACAATCCTTCATCACCGGAACCCACCATCCAGACAACCCAGCTCCTAACCCGACCATACCACCACCACCTCTACTCCACCCGAGAACCCAGATCTGTGACAACCCACCACCACCCGACGCCTTCAAACATCACTACGATCGTCACCACCATCACATTCACAGCCTCTTACCTTAAACCCAGTTCCAACCAACTCCGATCGAACCATACTAGCTGCAGTCGGACCAAAACCCATCCGAAAAACCTACCTGGCCATTTCATAATCTGTGAAAAATTGATTTTTGAGATTGTGATTGAGATATTGTTAGTGTTGTTTAAGAAAGAAAAAGAAAGAGTTAAAAAGGAGGTATTATTGGTTTTAGAAATTAGAGAGAGAGAGAGAGTTAAACGAGAGAGAGAGAGAGAGAGAGAGGAAGGAGGGTGAAAAGACAAATTTGCCCCTCACATGAGTGGCACATGACCAACTTAACTGAGTTTTTTAACGGAAGTTACCCTAAAGGACATAGGGTGTAACAAGTTTATAAAACAAAGGACATAGGGAGTTAAAAATTCAAAAAAAGGACAAAGGATGCAATTTCAGGTAAAACTAAAGGACAATCTGTGTAATTCTCTCTATTATAAACATACGAATAAAACATAGTTTTGGTAACTATTAAAACTTCGCATGATTGTCTAGATTTAAAAGATTTAAGACATAAGCATCCTATAAGCAAAATATAGTTGAAAGTAAGTTATTCACAAGATAATTTAACTAGACAACTCAAAACGAAAGTTATAAATCCGTAGTAACAAAATGCGGAAGTGGTTGAGCCTTGAGCATTCGGTTCTTGATTCATGATGTGATCATCTTCCGACTTTCAAATCCTTCTTAACTAAGAGTTTTACAAGACATTTAAACCGTTAAATATATATAGGATTGGATTGAGGTGATAAAAAAAAATGGTCCTGGTGCCCCTCGCGTCACGTGGAAGGGAGGCCCAACATGGCCGTGTGGCGCGACGCCCTGATTTGTCCAGAAACTCGCCCATAATGCAAGTTTTTATACTTAGCCAAATTGCCTTCATTTTCCCTGCACCAAGTTGCACATTATTGTGGATCCCTTTTAGGTTCGAAATACATGATTAATTGGCATCATATTCCATGCATATTCCTTTGTACGGTTTTTAAATTTAAAACCATGTTAAATTAATCATTTTTCATTAAAAACTATCAGCCAATTACAAGTGATACGTAGGTAAACGGGCCACAAGTTGCGCCGCTACCCCTTTTTGTATTGCAAAACCTACTCTATTGAAAATAAAACATTGGCCCTTAGCAGCTGGAGAATTACTTTGCATAACTTTCTTCACGCGATCGAGGAGCTTGATTGCTTGCGGGGCCAGCGCTCCAAAAGTATCAAAAGCGAAGGGCACAAACACATGCTGGTTCTCTAGACAAGCCGCTTCATGTTTATCCACTTTTTTGCCCTCAGCTTTCAAAACTGCCTGCCCAGCCACAAAACCCGAATCCCGAAGTCCCACCAATGGGGATACCCCAGTCAGGTCAACACACGCATGCTTGCCTTGCGCCCATCCGAACACAAGAACATCCGCTGGCCTCAATGTGGACCACCCGTCACGTGGGTCCGTCAAGAAAATCACTGGGGCCTCTTTTTTGGCTGAAATCCCTGCCCTTCGTAAAACATCCCATAGAACATCTCTAACCAGGTCATGTCTGTATTTAAAGCCTGGTAACTCCTTACAATGTAGGGCGTGTTCTCCAAACTTGTCCAAGCGTGTTTTTTTACAGATCGGACACGGTTCGTCGACGGGGAACATTGGAATCATCAGGCGGTATTTGAGGACCGCTCGATATTCGATAGCCGACATATGTTGCCCTAGTCCGTCAATTGGGAGTGTAGTGAGGAAATCTTGAGCATGGGCCTCTTTAAGGCATTCAAACACCGCTTTCTGGCGCGAAGACATGTTAAACTCCTCCTCCATAGTCTGCATGGCTTTATAGTTAAACGCACTCGCCAAGATTTTTTGAGGCTTTTTTGGGGCGGTGTCTTTATCTGTAAAGCCGCCCACATCTACATTGGGGAGAGAGCTGCGAATGTTGTCCAGTGCGAGCTTATAATCATCGTCCATCCCAACCACCCCGCTGTTCCTTAGTATGTGTTCCTGTAGCTTCCAAGACTGCGCCCTAGACGCCACATACGCATATGCGGACACATCTTCCGCCGAGCACAGGCCCAAGCCCCCCGAGCTGATCGGTAAGGACGCCAATCGCCATTGAAGATCCCCAAAAAAATCTCCCCCACAAACAACGATATCCTCAACAGCACCTCGGAGACCTTTGTCAAAAATGGATACTGCCTCCCCAACAAAGGTCGGTTGGCACGTTTGAAGCCCAAATAACAGTTTAGCCACACCCATACATGAGCGAAGCAATAAGAGCTCACTTTGGGGGTCCCGTAACTTCTGCAAAACGCCCATCAGTCCAACCGCGCGCCGAGCCCTCTTGACTGCCATTGAGCTAATGTAATCCCCATCACGACTAACAGCCCCCCCTAGAAGCTTTACCCCTGTCTGTGGTCTTCCGATCTCCTTAGGAAAAATACCAGACTTCGCTTTAATACCATTGCATGTTGGCCAAAAGATCTCCGACTTCTTAATATTAGCATAAGCCCAAACCGGGGACCTTCTGCCCGGATGATGTCTAGGGCTTTAGCTACTTCTTCGGCCCTGCCTATAATCGTGCCGTCATCCAAATACCACGCATGGAAGGGTAAGGAACAGTGTTCTTCCACCTGTAGCACCAGCGGATGCAAGACAAGGGCAAAAAGAAGAGGTCCTAAAGGATCCCCTTGCTGGACCCCTGTGTAGGCCCGATGCAAGTATCTCCTACGTATAGCCTGGCAGGTTGGGCGTATAAACACTGAACCCATTGGTAAATAGACGGGCAGCGGATACTGACTTCGCGCAGAAGGATTGTCCGGTCAACCATGTTGAAAGCGTTGGAAAAATCCACAGTGAGCATGGCCAGTGATCCGTCGTCACGGAACGCATTCAAGAATCTATTCGCACTGTGGAGAATAGCCTCTGCTCCATTGGGGACCCCGACCCCATATTGAAAGTCCCCTAAGTAAGCCGACATCTCCTTCCCAATTTTACGCATTGCAACTTTAGAGACCAACCTTCGCCAGATACCCCTGACAGCAATGGGCCGGATTCCGTTATCGGGCTTTAATAAGGGGGTTAGGGGGCAGAGGCAATGAATTCCGCCAGAATTTTCGGGCACAGCCCTCGCAGCCAGATGTTAACCACCTCAGTGATGGCCACAAGAAGTGCAGATGGCGGAGAGGACCCCTGTCCGCACAATGCGTCCAGAATATGTTGCGCTCTCAAGCCATCCCTTCCACAAGAAGTTCCTCTGGGGAAGGAGCGGATATTCTCCAACACACATTCAGCGTTAACCTGAAGAGCATCTTTATTGGGCAAGACATGAGGCAAGTGGGGGGGGGGATCCCTAACCGGATGCTTATCAACCAAGGCGTTTAAGGTGGACTCCCCAACTGGTGCAACTCCAAAAGAGCACAAAACCTTCACCGCGGCTGTGAAGTGACCATCAGCAACCTTCCTCGGACATTGTTTGATATTAGCCCCATTCTCCGATTCATTTTGGCTGACTGGCCCTCTAAACGGCTCTTCATTCGATTGGGAAAGAAAGGGAAGAATAAGCTCCACCATGCCCTCGCCATCTTTCCAAATTGCTAAGGAGCGCATGATGCTACTGCATTGCAAGGATTTACGATTCCCAGACCTCTGTTCCTGCCTGGAAGACGGTCGGATAGTGCGTAACGTGCAACGGGGCAGTAGCAACAACCTGATCCAGGCCTCAACCGACCCAGGGGAAGCCACCACCTTACCCAATGTATTGGATAAGGCCTGCGCAAATGCTAGTCGACAAGACGAGGGGATGCTCTTAACTGTAGTAAGCCGCATAGCAAAAAGTCTTTCCAGAAGACTGATATCTACAACCACCGTCCTACCAATATCCGGTTCGGTAGCGGGTTCGACAGTTGGCAGGCTGGGCTTAGGGATCCCTATGATAAATTCACCCTTACCATCAGCATTTCGAAAGAATTTGGCGACACCATCTTCATGATGACACCCCCTATTGAGAGCATGCAAGACCATGCATTGGCCACATAGCCACTGATTAAGGTTCTGCAAGGCGTCCACCACTTCCCCAAATAGGCCCAAATCCCCGGAAATGGCATCCCGCAAGGTGTTTTTACCATCATCCCACCCAAAATGGTCCCGTTTAAGGTGAGCAAGCAGCCGGGAGCTACTTGATATACCAAATTTACAAGAATGAAAAAATTTAAAAGGGCAGGCTTGTCCTGCATCAGAAACGCAGGGTACACCCGTATCAACAGAACACCGCCGCCTTCTAACAGGTGGCGACATAACTCCCAAAACCCGACTCGAGGTGAGTGGGCATACGTTATATCCCAAGATCACACCAGGATAGCTAAAAGTTGTCGTTGCCTACTCCCCGGAGAATCCCGACGCACCTAAACCATGGCCTGAAGGTCCCCAACTTTATCACTACCAAATAAACTAAACCAAGATGAAAACATAATTATTATTATTATTATTATTATTATTATTATTATTATTATTAAACAATGATATCCATTAACCTCTCACTAATACAAAACCTAACAAATTGTAACACCAGCCCACCAACCAACTATTATCAGATCATCAAATTATCCAAAACGACCACTAAACCAACAATAATCAGATCATCATATTATCCTCATCATATGGGTCGAAGGAGCAGGGTACAAAGAGACAGATGGGTCGAAGGAGCAGGGTACGAAAGGGGACAGAGGGGTCGAAGGAGACAGATGGGTCGAAGAAGACGGCAAGGGGTCGAATGAAGGAACCGGTCGAAGGAAGCGGGGATGAAGGTACGGTGGTCGAGGGTGGTCGGGGGTGAAGGAGCAGGGGTCGAAGGAGACAGAGGGGTCGGGTGAGAGAGGTTACAGATGGTGGTACGATGGGTTTACAGGCTGGATCTGGGGTTTGCAGGTTGGATCTGGTGTGGGTGGGTTGTGGTCTTTTTACCGGTGGTTTGGAGTAGTAAAAATGAAAAGAATAGTAACCATATGAGTTTAAATGTGAAAATTCATTGAACTTGAAAGCTGTAATTGACGGCTTAAGGTGGTGACGGGTTTGCAGTTTTGTTGTCTTTGGTTCCAAAAAGATGATTAATTTCCAAATATACAAATAAGCCCTCTGTTGTATTATCCATTATGATCTATCCGACCCGTTAAGGATTATTTATGGTAAAATCATGTATAACACCATTCTAAGCCTTACTTTACTTGTTTATTCACTTATCCAATATTCCCAACATTCACTTGAGTTCTAATGTCCTACATGATCCCAGAAGAATGATTCCATCTTGAATGGCAATTCATTCACCTAGTATAAATAAAACTTACCTATGTAGCTAAACCATTTATGATCACATAGTTAACTTGTGATTCACGAATGGCCTATCATACCAAGGTCTTAGTATTTGCTTTAGACCCCTATAAAGGTTAAGCCGGCCCTGCCAACATCCAAAACCTTCTTTTCCTTTTTTTTCTTTAGGCCGTAGCCACCACCCACCATATCCACCCTTCACTTTTCAAAGTTTCAAGCCTAAAAACAACTAAATCAAACCCATTTTCATAAGATTAAAGTGTGTTATCAAGCTAGGAGTTTAACCATCTTGGAAGAACACACTAAACCCCATCTAAATCAAGTGCTTTCGTCTTCCCTAGCCTTGTGCTAGTAGTAAGCTTCTTGATCTTGCTTTTGTTCTTAAATGTTTGTCTTTCCTGTTTTTAAAGCACGTTGTACATAGGGTTTGTAATATGGGTTTTTAACTTAAGACTTTGATGCTTTTTTCAAGACTAAAATGGATGTTTAAAAACTAACATATGGGCCGTAAGTTGGGTGGTTATGTTATATTGTTTTTTGTAAGTTATAAAAATACACATACACTAGCTAAAATGATGATCGAAGGCATTGTTTTATAAATGTGAAATAGGTTTGATCTTGTTAGAAAATTTAAAAATACAAAAGTTACATATTATAAGTTATGCACATAAAAACATCAAGACGGACATAATGAACTTAATATACACTAATACACATAATAATATCCCTAATGAGACATTTAAAGACCACGGGTGATAATGGATCTTAATAAAAATATAAAATGACAAAGTTGATATGTTAAAGTAACTCGTTTGATGGAAAACTTGTCATTTTTGAATGTCTAGGAATAAAAATGCAATTTTTAAAAGTTAAAGTGATGATTTGGTAACTTTAAAAGTTAAAGGGTGCAAAATGCCATTTTGGAAACTTGAGACTAAAAATGTGATTTTTGTAAAGTTAATATTGAACATGGAAAGTTGTAACTTTCCAATGTTTGTGATGAAAATATCCATAAAACTTACAAAAGTGTATTTTTGTGTAAAATGTATTTTTATAAAATAGGATTTTATAAAAATGTAAATTACCAAAGGTGTTGATCAAAATAAAAACTAAGGTTTTTATTACAAAAAAAATGGTAATTAAAAGACTTGGTAAAAGTTGTATAAAAATGCTGGAGCATTCTAATGTTGGGCAAAACCAAATCTTGTTGGGAGTTGAGAAGAATAACAAACTATATATGTTGTAATGTAGGAAAAATGATATTACGACATGAAGTAATTATTCCTACAAAAGCATATATGTACAAATTATATTATAATGATGTGAAAAAT
Organism: Ambrosia x helenae; assembly: GCA_030844895.1. Lineage (NCBI taxonomy): Eukaryota > Viridiplantae > Streptophyta > Magnoliopsida > Asterales > Asteraceae > Ambrosia > Ambrosia x helenae. Next base: position 10,112,105 of record CM061234.1, read on the forward strand.
ATATAAGTTGACTAATCGGACATGAACGAGTTGTATTATGATTTATGGCAAGTTATCGGACAAAAATGTAAATCAGATGAATAAGTATATACCGTATAACTTCCTACAAGATATGTATGTATGTTATTGCGTCGAATGTGAACATGGAAATATATATTTATGGACTAAAATATATAAGAATAATTATGGGTGAAAATTAACGTAAAATAGTTTCTAAATATTACATGTTTAACTATGTTAAGTATGAGAACTTAGCAATGTAAAATGTAATGTCGAATCGGCAAGATGCTGGTATATTTATTTAATGGGAAAATAAATATATGGTAAAGTGAGTCGAGTCGAGTGTTGAAAATGAAATCTCGATCGCCAAGATCCTAGTATGATTATTTAATGGGAAAACAATTATACGGTAAAGTGAGTCGAGTTGGAGATAATGTTATTTCAAGTTGGTAAATATATATTGTAAATATATATTGAATAATAGGAGTTCGCTACGACGAACCTAACTAACTTTGAAATTAATATTGAACGGTTATTAAAACTATAAGTTGTATCAAACTTTTAGTGGGGTAATCAATCACCAACGATCATAGGGACATGTTTAATTAAAAGGGGAATTGAATCCAATAGTGGTGTTGGGAGTTGGGTGTACAACTTGCTGAAAAACACGCGCTATAGACTTAGCGATTCATACGTCTAGGGCATTTGTAGGTGTTTGACCCTGGGCTTGCTATTTCTCTATTACTTGATTGCACGCTATACTTCAGGTGAGTTTTACGGCTTCATTTTACTGTTTTTGTTTTGGGGAAAGATATGTTTTGTCAAAATGTTGTAAAATGTGAAAATGTGTTAAGTGGCATGATGAGTATTTGGGTTTGTTGTATACCACTCGGGGTGAGTCCTCGCTACTATAACCATTTATTCGCGCGTGTGTGTGTGAAATCGAAAACGAAGGAATATTTCGACAGTACTATTGGTGCCTGACAAGGCCTACCCCTAATCAATAGTGTCGATTATGTAACGGTGTATACCAGGGGTGCACGTATTCTGAACTAAGTTGTTATTTTTGGAGAAACAACTACTCGTGGGGCATTGCATGTCTTGGTTTGGTTTTGGGCTCAAGGGATTGCTCATCATAGTTTGTAGGAGTTAGCTACTCCTTACAAAGGCCACTGCTTGTGTTTGTTCCGCACATGTTTTTGTTGCTAAATGTTGTTGTTATGGAACTAAAACCTGTGAACTTACCAATATTTTATATATTGCCGTCTTTTTAAACATATCTTTGAGGTAATTAAGTGCTGAATAGATATGAGGCTAGTACGGTGGAATATGAGATGTCGGACACTTGTCTACGTTTTCATCTATATTTATCATTGGGTTAGGAGATAGACGGAAAAACCCCATGTTTTAACTTATGTATGTTGTTTTGTGTAATGTTTGTGACAAGGTACTCATTTTCGACATCTTAATGGAATGATCTTTTCTAATTAAATATGGTTTGTGTTAATCTTGACTTTGATATGCTTTCGAGCATTGCGTCACGTGTTTCCGCCATTGGCGTTATGTGACACCTGGCCGTCCCCCACGCGTTTCAGTCCCCAACCCGTTTCTGAAACGGGTACTGCACCAAAACTGTCGTCCTCATGCATCATAGCTCATAAGCATGATCATTGACCACCCCTTTTAACCCATGCCTAGGCACGAGCAAAATCCCACGTAGACATTATATCAAACACCTACTGTGTACATATTTCTAATGTCGATTCAAGCATCATTAGGAACTCATAAATCCATTAGTTATCCAAGATTATCAATCCTAGAAAAAACGCTTACTTCTTAATTCAATGTTTCCTTCTTAAACACTTAGTATAACTTTCATTACAAGTTTCAAGTTGTGATTTTAGCCAACAATCAAAAGCCCATTCTTTACATAACTAGAATCCATATGGAGCATTGTTGGTGCTAAATATTTAAGAGATGTTTTTATTATGTATACCGAATATACATCCTGAGGATAGTTAAGATAGTATTATGTTTAGGATATGTCTATATAATGTCTATTGAATATATCATGAGAATGACTAACGGTCCTTGTTAAATTAAATCTATATTGCAGTTTCGCTCCGACTAACTAGCTGAAGACTTGGTCTTGCATAATTCTCGGGGCATTAGTTGATACCTGTTAGAAGACGTGTGAATGAGGATGACTTGCAACGGCTACTTTGGACCTAGTATAAGCAATCCTGGATTTCTCGGGGTGTTAGTTATTTTCATTTGTAGTATAAATAGCGACTATGGACGACACAACTTTATATATATATATATATATATATATATATATATATATATGTAGGATTTGGATCATTTGAGAACCACTATTTGGGGAGAGAACCAAGGAACCAGTGTGAACATGTGGCATTTTTGTAAATATGAAGTGTCTCTACAAAAACCCCTCCATCAAAAAATAAAAAAATAATAAAAAAATTATATAACCTAAAAAAATAAAAAAAATAAAAACACCAAAATGATTATTTAGTATTAATAATTCGAAAAAAATAAAAAAAAAATTAAAAAAATAAAAAATTGCTGATATGACGTCATCCCTAATGCACATGTGCAATTTGCTGTTATATATACAAAAATATACCATATGCACATGTGCATTTCACTATTAAATCACAATTTTGAACGAGTTGTCAATTACCATAATTAAATGATTATTAAATGTTCGCGATATGAAACATAAGGAATGAAAAAATTAATTCAATGATCATTAAATAGATGCGAATAGATATATAAAATATACTCGAACTCGTCAATTGCATAGTCATGCATATTATAACATAAATTGAAAATAAGACAAATGTAGGACAACAAACATGAATAAACTTAAAACAACTCTATATAAGAACTATAAAATAAGAAACGTGTACTGCATGCACATGTGCATTTCGCTAATATAGTTAGATTTTTCAAGTGGCTTAACTTTAGGGCTTAGTTTTTTGGTATGGTGGGGAGGGGGTGGGGGGTAGATTTTTATCCCATCTTTGACTATAAATAATAAACAACATATAAGAAAACCAAAATTTTAGTCTTAATGCACATGTGCATTAATTTTAATTACTTTTTTCATGCACATGTGTATTAAATTTAATTACTTTTTTCATTACCACAAAACATATGCACAATGATAACAAGATTTCAACCTTAATGCACATGTGCATTAACATTAATTTTATCTGTTAAATGATAAGTATCATATTGTGGTCAATCTAATAATATGTTTATAAATATTGTGACTTGAACATCTTGCATAAGTATGTTTGCAGGATTCGGTGATCAAGATGTAGATGGTAGATAGATGATGATCAAGGTATTGCTGGTAGATATTTAGGATGTGATGATCGAAGATATAGCTTAGAGGATGTATTGTCTATTACAAGTCCATTACACGTTATCATGTTACTGGACTGATATAACAATTAATGGGCCATATCATATGCTACTGATGGTAAATGGGCTGGTCCATAATGACATGTTATTATAACAATGAAGGGCCCAATCCGTGTGAGGTGATCAGGAGCAATCGTGGCCACTCGATTATTATTTGAAGAATGATCTCTACCGTTCACAACTAACACAAATCAGATGGTTCTAGAGTCTGATATAAAAGCTTTGTGTCAGCTTCTCTCTCATCAATCATCACTATTCGTTCACATTATTCTCTCTGGTTATCTCTCCTGTACTTAGGCGATTAGGGTTTTCAGTTTACATTGTTGAGTTTACATCTTGTATTCTGGTTTTAGATCTAATCATTTTTGTCTAGTGTATGATCATAATGATCTGAGAGTTTAGAGAGTTTTATAGAGTCTTTTGTAAATCTTCCAGTTGTAATATTTAGGAAGATTTGTTGGAGTATGTTCTTCGTCTTTGATTTCATTCAATAAATATTGTTTTAGTTCTTGATATCATGTATTTCTGACATGGTATCAGAGCTCTAGGTTTCTTGGTTGAGATTCTTGAGGGTTATTCGGTCCTTCTTTCTGATCAGAGTGTTTTTTGATAAGATCTGTGAGTTTGTGAGTCGTTTCATTTGGTTCTTGATTCGAGATCCATTTGGTGATCTAGGGTTTCTGAGAACCAGTTATTCCGCTGTCATTTAGCTACTCTGTTGAAGATTCTGGGTTTATCAGTTAAAACCAGTCTGAGTGCAAGGAAAAGAAGAGGAACCCTAATCTCAAGGGTTTTGGACAAGTGGTGATTTCGTGAAGGCGATGTGCTAGGGGTCGTAAAAACCCTAGCGAGGTGATTCCATTGCTGTTACCCCCAATCAAAGGGTAACCTATTAGGCGAACCCTAACTTGGGCCTATTTGGTGAGATCCTTCCTGTTTAATTCTTTTTTGACTTGTGGGTCTAGGAGCACTGTCCGGGTTAGGTGGACCGGATTTGGCTCATTGTGTGGTTGTGTCGTTGGTCATCTAGGTCTAGGAGGCTCCCAAGTTAAGGCTTGCGCAGGCACCCTGAGAGTGTCCTGTGATCTGGTCCCTGGCTTGGCTTCGCCTGGTTTTTGATTTTTTGGTTTTGTCTCATAATCTGTGTTTGTTTGGATACTTCTTGTTTTTCTTGAGTGTGATTAGCTTATAGTTACAAAACTGTGTGTGCTTGTTGCTGTGATTATTTGTGTTTTAAGTGCTAAACATGGGTGATAATGTTAATCCTGATCCTCTCCCTCTTGGGGGAGGACCAGGACAGGAAACCCTGGTTAGCAAGTTAGATGCTAGTGATCCATTATATTTGCATGCATCAGATTCTAGTAATCTCACTATTGTGTCAATAAAACTTAAAGGATCTGAAAATTACACTGTATGGGCTAATGCCATGACACTTGCTTTACAAGTTAAAAACAAGTGGGGATTCATTGATAAAACATGTATTAAATCTGAAACTGATGACATCTTGGCTAGGCAATGGGATAGATGTAATTCAATTGTCATGACTTGGATTTTAAATTCTATAAGTGAAGAGTTGTATATGGGACATGTCTTTTCTAAACTTGCTTCTGATGTATGGAATGAACTAAAAGAAACTTATGATAAGGTAGATGGGTCAGTAGTGTTTGATTTGTATCAAAAGATTAATTCATTTACACAATCTGGAATGCCTGTATCTGATTATTATCATAAGTTGAACATAATGTGGAAACAGTTAGATCAAATTATACAATTACCTGCTTGTGTGTGTAATGCTGCTAAAGAATTTAATGACTTTAATCACATGATAAAGTTAATGCAGTTTTTGATGGGTTTAGATAGTGTGTATCTTAATGTTAGAACTACTCTTTTGTTGAGAGAACAGTTACCTTCAGTTAAAGAGGCTTTTGCTATTGTTTCTAGAGAGGAATCTCATAGGAACTCTAGTACTTTGTCAAAGAAAAATCAAACTATGGGTCTTTTAGCTAAGGTTAATATGGTTACTGATACAAACAAAAGAACTAACAAAGTAACAAATTCAAATCTAAAATGCACACACTGTAATAAAACGGGACACACAATTGATAAATGTTTTGAGATTATTGGTTACCCCTCTTGGATGAGACCAAGAGGGGGTCAATCAAAGAAGGTTCTCTCCAATAGCAGTAGTTGTAGCATTAATGAAAAGAATGATGCTCCTGTTTCTTCTTTGACTTCTGATCAATTGTCTAAGTTGCTTAGTTTGATAGGTGAAAAGTCTAATGATGCTCCACAAAGTTGTAATGTTACAGGTAACATATTAAATGCTTTTTGTTCAAACTCATACATTAAACCTATTTTTTGTTTTCACATTGGTGGGAATAAGTTTAAACTGGGATGGATTGTAGATTCAGGAGCTAACCAACATATGGTAACTAGTGAACATGATCTTACAGATTTAACTGATGTTTCTGATTTAAATATACAAGTTAGACATCCTAATGGTACTAAAGCACTAGTAACTAAAATAGGAAATCTAAAACTTGCTGAAGGTGTTACTCTGTATGATGTGTTTATGATTCCTGAATACTGTGTTAATTTAATCTCAGTTCATAAACTTGCAAAAGATAACAAATTGTTTGTGGGATTTGATGAAAGCAATTGTTACATTCAGGACTTGTCCACCAAGAAAACCCTGGTGACTGGTAGGCAACTTGAAGGACTGTATTTTTGTGGTGGTTCTTATATTAGTAATCAGGTTAGTGTCTATAGTAGTAAAATATCTGACCTATGGCATGCTAGGTTAGGTCATCCTTCTGATATTGTTATCAGAAAACTTGAACCAATTCTAGGTGTTAAGTTTGTTGCTAATGATGGTCCTTGTGAGGTATGCCTCAAGGCTAAGCAACATAGAGATCCCTTTCCCCTGAGTGAACATAAAACAATCTCCTTAGGAGAATTAGTTCACTTAGATGTTTGGGGACCTTATAGGGTTCAAAGTAGAGAAGGATTTAGGTAATTTTTGACTATTGTAGATGATTACTCTAGAGCTGTCTGGGTTTGTCCTATGAAGTACAAAACTGAGGTGTTCGAAAATATACAAGAATTTGTTCAAATTTTAAAAACACAATTTGAAAAGGTTGTAAAATGTTTTAGAAGTGATAATGGTTTGGAGTTTATAAACCATCAAATGTCTAATTTCTGTAAAACTAATGGTATTTTACATCAAACAACTTGTGCTTATACACCCCAACAAAATGGGGTGGTTGAAAGGAAACACAGACACCTTTTGAATGTCACTAGGGCCTTATTGTTTCAAAGTAATTTACCTGTTAGGTTTTGGGTTGAATGTGTACTAACTGCTTCTTACTTAATCAATAGGACTCCCTCCTCTGTGCTTGATGGTAGAACTCCCTATGAATTAGTATATGGTTTTGAGCCCTTCCTGAGTCATATGAAAATGTTTGGATGTCTCTGTTTTGCTACTGTTTTAAATGAATTAGACAAACTAAAAAGTAAGTCAGAAAAATGTGTTTTCATAGGTTATAGTACTGAAAAGAAAGGATATAAACTCTACACTTTAGAAAATAAAATCATTTTTTTCTCTAGGGATGTAAAGTTTTTTGAAGATATCTTTCCTTTTAAAGAAAAAATAGTTTTTGAAAATAACAATGAAAATACAAATTTAGAAATTAATTCATTAAACTTTTTTGATCTATATGATAATGAAACATCCAAAAAATTTCAAGTGCCCGATGATGATGGAAGGGAGTTAGGTAAGACTGAGCCAGATACACATGGGTCTCAGCAGTCTCCCTCTGAAACTGCTGATAATCAGGAACAACCCTCATGTTCCTCACAGCAGGACTTAGGGAATGACAGGGCTGAGCATGTGAAGTATGGCAGTGAAAGTCATACTATATCTGAGGGTAATGGCAATGACCAATTAACTCAATCCAGTACTAGAAGGTCTAGTAGGAGTTCTACTTTCCCTAGAAGACTTGATGACTTTGTCATTGAAGGGAAAGTCAAGTATGGGGTAGAAAAGGTGGTTAACTATGCTAATCTGTCCTATAATAACAAGGTTTTTGCTACCACCTTAAATAAGAGTTTAGAACCTAGAAACTTCAAAGAAGCTGTTAAAGATCCTAATTGGGTCACAGCTATGAATGAAGAAATAGAAGCTCTTAATAGGAATCAAACTTGGGAAATTGTAGATTTTCCCAAAGGTAGGAGTATTGTAGGATGTCGATGGATATATAAGATTAAGTACAAATCTACAGGTGAAATAGAAAGGTTTAAGGCTAGGTTAGTGGCTAAAGGTTATAGTCAAAAGGAGGGGATTGATTTTGATGAAACATTCTCTCCTGTGGTTAAATTTGTTACAGTTAAGTGCATCATGTCTCTGGCTGTTCAGAATAACTGGAAACAGTTTCAGTTAGACATTAACAATGCTTTTTTGTATGGTGATCTACATGAGGAAGTATATATGGCACTTCCTGAGGGATATTTTTCTGAACAGGAAAATAAAGTATGTAGACTTAGAAAGTCTTTGTATGGCCTTAAACAGGCTCCTAGGATGTGGAATGAAAAGTTAGTAGGAGTCTTGGTTGAGTTAGGGTTTAAACAAAGCAAATGTGACTATTCTTTGTTCATTAAAACTGTTGAATCTGTTATTGTGGTTCTTTTAGTTTATGTTGATGATATAGTGCTAACTGGTAACTCTGTTGATGAAATAAATAAAGTTAAAACATGGTTAAAAGAAAGGTTCTTAATTAAAGATCTTAGGGAGTTGAAATATTTTTTAGGCATAGAGGTTATTCCTTGTGAACAAGGTTTATGCATGTCACAAAGGAAATATTGCTTAGATCTTTTGACTGAGTATGGTATGCTTGCATGCAAACCAGTCAACAGTCCAATGGAGCCTAATCATGTTGTTACTGCATTGTGTGAAAATAAGATGGATGTGTTAGACAATATAACTGGATACCAACAATTGATTGGTAAGTTGATTTATTTGTCTCACACTAGACCTGATATTTCATATTCTGTTCATCTGTTGAGTCAGTATATGCATAGACCATTACATGGTCATTTGAAACTTGCCTTAAGATTGTTAAGATATTTGAAAAAGGACACTGGAAAAGGTATAATGTTTTCAAAAGGGTCTAGTTTTGAGTTAACTGCATATTCGGACTCAGATTGGGCCAAATGTGTAGATTCCAGGAAGTCTGTAACAGGATTCTGTATTTTTTTAGGATCTTGTTTGATATCCTGGAAAAGTAAAAAGCAACCAACTGTGTCTAGGTCATCTGCTGAAGCAGAATATAGGGCTCTTTGTGCAACTGCTTGTGAGATAATGTGGGTTCTTAACTTGTTGCAAGAATTTAACATAGTCCCACAGTTGCCAGTGCCTTTATTTTGTGATAATCAGTCTGCTTTGTCAATAGCTGCTAATCCAGTGTTTTTTGATAAGACAAAACATTTTGGAATTGATCTTTTCTTTCTAAGAGACTTAGTTTCAAAAGGTGTGATTAAAACATGTGATATTAGGTCTGATCAACAGGTTGCTGATATAATGACCAAAGGTCTTGGTCCTGGACAACATTTTGAGTTATGCAAAAAACTTAACATGTTTGACCCATTTGGTTATTAGATTGAGGGTGGGTGTTAAAATGATAAGTATCATATTATGGTCAATCTAATAATATGTTTATAAATATTGTGACTTGAACATCTTGCATAAGTATGTTTGCAGGATTCGGTGATCAGGATGTAGATGGTAGATAGATGATGATCAAGGTATTGCTGGTAGATATTCAGGATGTGATGATCGAAGATATAGCTTAGAGGATGTATTATCTATTACAAGTCCATTACACGTTATCATGTTACTGGACTGATATAACAATTAATGGGCCATATCATATGCTACTGATGGTAAATGGGCTGGTCCATAATGACATGTTATTATAACAATGAAGGGCCCAATCCGTGTGAGGTGATCAGGAGCAATCGTGGCCACTCGATTATTATTTGAAGAATGATCTCTACCGTTCACAACTAACACAAATCAGATGGTTCTAGAGTCTGATATAAAAGCTTTGTGTCAGCTTCTCTCTCATCAATCATCACTATTCGTTCACATTATTCTCTCTGGTTATCTCTCCTGTACTTAGGCGATTAGGGTTTTCAGTTTACATTGTTGAGTTTACATCTTGTATTCTGGTTTTAGATCTAATCATTTTTGTCTAGTGTATGATCATAATGATCTGAGAGTTTAGAGAGTTTTATAGAGTCTTTTGTAAATCTTCCAGTTGTAATATTTAGTGAAGAAACAATAAGTATACCGGAGATTAGTCCTAATCTCCGGGGGGTTAATACTTATGTAACTACCGATTTAATCCTTTACCCAAACCGTTATGACAACCCGAGAGTTTGTTAAGGTGAGCGTGATAGATATTGTGTGTGATGTGAACAAGAGGTTTAAGTGGTTCGGTCGTTAATGACCTACGTCCACTGTGAAGACACCGGAATATTATTGCTAATGAGAGGAAATTACAAGTGATGAGTGTGGTGATTATAGCTGTGTTCGTGAATGAATACATGAGTTGTGCCTGATGCTATTTATAGACTTGGTAGTGGACCGCATGGAGAGGCCCACTAGTGACATCGTTGGCCTGGGCCCAATCCGGGCCCAAGCCCATGGCCCTTCTGGAAATGGCGGGAAAGGACGAGGTACTGTTGATGACGTCAGCCTACAGTGTGGTCGTTGTTGTAGTTGGACACGTGTCCGCCTCCTGGTGGTGCACAGTTGCGTCGTACTTGCTACAGTGTCCAAGCAATCTCTGCTAGCTGATTTGACATCTGACAGTGGAGGAAGTAATGCCTGCTGGTTACTGTTCACGACAGCGTGTACAGTGCAGCCGTTCCTCTTTTGTACTATCTGCCACATGTCTTTCTTCTGTTGGTCCGTGCTCTGACACGGATCCTATGAATCTTCCTTTTGTCGTCCCTCGTACCTCCTTTAATGTGTCAAGGGAATCTTCCGCGTGTGATGGCACGCGCGTATCATGTATCAGTTGCTTATCACCTGTGCTGGTCGCGCGAGTACGCTCCTGCGCCATGGCGTGGCGCGGGTATGTTAATGGGGATAGGGGCGCCCTTCAGATTAGGCTCCCTATCCCTTCAAGTCCCCCTAGTCTAGGGCTTCTCCTGCTCGCTGATGAGGAGGTGGAGTGCTAGACTCGAAGTGTAGGAGTCGCGGATGAAAGCTCATCTGCTTGTGTTGTAGCCTTTGGGGATATTACTTTGATTTGAGAAAATATAGGCGGGAGACGCAGTTCTCCGTTTTTCGTCAAATTTGCGCCGTGAAGGACGTTCTTCGCCTCAACGTTTCAGTGGTTGAGCGGGGAACGTCTTTTGAAAATTTTCGTCAACTTTCCGCTGAGAAGGATGTTCTCCGCCCCATCGTTGCTGTGGTTGAGCGGGGAACGTCTTTTGAAAGTTTACGTCAACTTGCCGCTGGGAAGGGCGTTCTCCGCCCCAACGTTGCAGTGGTTGAGCGGGGAACGTCTTTTGAAAGTTTACGTCAACTTTCCGCTGGGAAGGACGTTCTCCGCCCCAACGTTGCAGTGGTTGGGCGGGGAACGTCTTTTGAAAGTTTACGTCAACTTTCCGCTCAGATGTTTACTGCTGTTAGGGTAATTTAATGCGGGTCTGGAGTTGTGATAAATTCCAAATCATTAGTATTGAATTTGTCTCTCATAAATTGGAATAAATGCGCCTGGAATTCGAATGATCAGTTACTTCTGAGGGAAGTTTAGTGGTTGCTGATGTGTCAGCTGCTTTCTGGTTGTGCAGACTGATACATGTCCCATCGTGGTTGCCGTTGTCAATATTTCGTCTGTGTCAGGAGCGTGGGGTTTCACGCGTCTGACATTTTTTCTCTTCATGGTTGAGATTGTGCCACGTGTCGAATGGCACGTGTTGTCTGTCAGGCGCGTGGGTTTCCACGCGCTTGAATGGTTGATGTTGTGAGATCTGTTGACACGTGTCGATCATCGAGCGTCTGGGTAGTGTACAACTGTCATACACTTTCATCCGGGCCACTCGTTTTTGCTGCGGACACGTGTCATCATCTTGTGATCAGAATTTGAAAAGTTGTGACGGTTTACACTCCTCCAGTGGGTCCCCCTGCCATAAATGCGATGAGTATATAAGGCCTGTCGTGGCTCATTTGAACGGTTATGCTCTCTAATCTTCTTCCACTTTTCTTTTCTCTCTTCCTTCTCCGATCAATCTCCGTTTGAAGTTTCCGGTGAATCTTTGAAGATCTTGATCTTGAAGATTTATTTGAAACTTCATATTTCGTCTACGTTAGTGTAAACCCTTCATCTTTGTGTTGTTTCTGGTTGGTTAACTTCTTATTTCTCACTTTCGTTGAAAATTCCGTTTGATCTTCAAATTTTCCGGTGAGTTTTCCAGATTTTTCGTCGTCATGTCTGAGAGTGCTAGTGTTTCCGAGGAAGTTGTGGTCGAGCAGCCGGAGGAGGTGGTGCAAGAGATCACCGTGGAGGGTGGAAAGATCAAAGAAAGGAAACTGATGTCCAACACCTGCTGTGTTTGGAGTCAAGAAGCCTTCAACCGGTTTCTTGTTATGTATGGTATTCCGCCGGAGTGGGAGCCCACTCTTCCAACTCCGACCAGCACTGTCCTCTCAGCCGGTGCCGGCCGGTTGGCGTTGTACGAGGCCCACTTTGCTAAGTGTGGGTTCCGTCTTCCATGTACTCGGTTTCAGATTGACACCATGGTGGCTTATGGTGTTGGTCCTACGCAACTGACTGCTTTTGGGATGCTGCGGCTGGTGCATTTCGAAGCTTCTTGCCGCGCCCTAGACATTGAACCCACTGTCGAGCGGTTCAATGTTTTCTACTTCATGGCGCGGGATGAGATGTGGTTCTCTTTCAAGCCGCGTCCCAAGGTGCCGCCCATGGCCACCCATACTCCTAAGTCTTTGCACTGGGCTAAGGAGAAATTTTTCTTTGTGAAGAGGGGTGTGATACCCATTAGTCTCCCCTGGAAGGTGATAGGGGATGGGCAGCGGGTGGCGGATATGCCTGTGCCCAAGGACTTCAAGAAGCAGGCGTGGTTCCTTACGCTTACCGCCAACGCCACCAAATTGGAATTCCAGAACTTGACGGAGGGTATTTTCTTCCTTCTGGGGATGAGTCGAAATGGCATCCGGGCGGGTAAAGAGCCGTATATTGCGCAGGAGGGTAAGTATTATTGTTATTGTTATTATCATTATTAGCGTTTCCTGTGCGCTTTTCCTTATTGTTTGATAATGTTGCAGGTGTAAGCAAATTTGAGTTCTATGCCGCCCGTCAGGATAAAGGTATTAAGTGGAGGCCCTTGGCGGAGGGTCAAACTTCTTGTTTGGACGCGCTTGCTGACCGGTTCTACTACCCGGATCTAACTTCTGCGCCCAAACCCTATTACACAACTGGTGAGTCTCCCAGTCCTTTATCTGATAGTATTTTTGGAGACGATATTGTAGGGGAGACTCCGCCGATAGGCTCGTCCGCGAGGCGTGGTCGTTGGAAGCACGCTCCGCGGAGGCACGGGTATCGAGCCATGATTACCCTTTCTGACTCGGGTTCTTCCGTTTCAGCAGGAGAAGCTGTTAAAGGGCGCCGACGGAGGAAGGATGGGCCCCCCTCTGAGGATGACGAGGAAGCGGACTCTTCTCAGCTGGAGAAGAGGAAAAGATCGCGGACCGCTGGGCCGGTGAGGGAAACTCCAGTCGCGTCTGGCGCTGGAGGTGGTGAGGGGTCGGTGCCTTGCCCGGACCCAGTTAATATTTCCAAGGGTCCCGCTGGAAGTGGTGGCGATGGCGGGCCCGTTTTCAGTATGGGCATTGGTGCCGCCCCTGCACGCCAGCCACTCTTCCAAAAGTTGTTGAGGAAGAAGACTCCTGGTAAGTTCTGTTCTCCTCCCCTCTCTTCTTTTTTGCTTTCATTGATTTGTTACTAACGTTGTTGTTTACTTGCAGTGGCGCCGAAGATTATGCCCTCTGCATCTTTGTCTTCTTTCGCTGAAGCGGGTGGTACGGAGGAGGACGCTTTGTGGAGGGAGCAGGAGCTTGCACAGGAGCAGGCGCGAGCCGAAGAAGCCTTGCAAAAGGCTGAGGCTGAAAAAGCCGCTGCTGCCAAGCAAGCGGCAGCCGATGAAGCCCGCCGCCGGTCTGAGGCTGAGAAGAAGGCTGCTGCCGATGAAGCCGCAAGAAAGGCTGAGGCAGACAAGAAGGCTGAGGCGGACCGCCTTCGCCTCCAAGAGCAAAAGTTCTTGGAGGAAAAAGCCAAGGTTGCTGAGGAGCGCGCTGCAAAGGAGCGCGCCGGCGTTGAGAGCCAGGAAATGGCTCCTGATGAAGGGGATGCCTTTGAACGGGCTTTGCTCCAACAGGGCGTTGCTGGGGCTGGTGGGAGTGGCTCGCGCCGGGATCGGCGCGAGGCCTCCAGGGTTGGGGGGTCAGCAGGAGTCTACGACGGCTCTTGCTGGTCTGGTGGCGACGCCATCTGGCGCCCTCGCTGGGCGATAAGGGAAAACACATTGTTTTCCAACTCCTTGGCTGCCGAGGAGTTTGTCAGCGAGGTGGTGCCTCCCTATGAGCGCACTCACCAGGATGCGTTGAGTCGTGAGGACCTGATAGCCGCCTTGTGCGTCAACCAGGCGACTCAACTATCCATGATGGACTCGTTACGGCGTCGTGACTCGGCGTTGTGGCGAGATATGGAGCAGGTGGAGGCGGAGAAGGCCAGTCTTGCTGAGAAAGAGGCTGCCTTCAAAGCCGAGATTGCCAAATACCGCCGCCGTGCCCATGATGCAGAAGCTAAGGTTGGCAAACTTGAAGAAGATGCGGTTGTTGAAAGGCGCCGTTGGTCTGAATCTTGGAAGAAGGCCAACACTGACATCGCCGATCTCAAGGATCTTTTGTCAGTGGCGCGTGAAGAGCGGCGGGTGGCGGTGAAAGGCTTTGAGGAGAAGAGCAGGGCCCTCTCGGAACAGACGGCGAAATGTGCAGAGACGCGCAAGGAGCTCGAGTCAAAGGACGAGGCTCTTATTGCGGCTACTGAACGCGTCTCTGCGCTGGAGCGGGAGAGGGCCCAGGTCCTTAGTGCGAAGGAGGACCTTGAGCGGGACCTGGATTCTTGTGACCAGGCTCGCCTTGCTGCTGTGAAGGAAGGGGAGGCGGCCAAGGTATTGCTGGATGAAGCTGTCACCGCCCAGTCTCAGATGCAAGACTCCATCAACTGGCTGATGACAGAGGGGATGGCTGGGGTAAGTCTTCGCGCTTTCTTTGCTTTTGAGACTTGTCTTTTCCATATGCTAACTTTATTTCGATGCGCAGGTTTTCAAGAGATTCTGGCAGGAGCCTTTGCTCGGAGACCAGATTGCCGCCATTGCTGCCAGTGCCCAAGCTTATGGTTATGGCGAGGGCTATGAAGACGGTTTCTTGCATGCGCAGAATGATGGGCGCATTGTGGACGCGGAACATTATGGCAAGCCATTGAAGGATGATTATGAGGCGGAACTCCAAAAGTTTGAGAAGATAGAGTTCCCCATCCTCCAAGTGCTTGCGGACTGCAACAAGAACGCGGATCCACCTGCGGCCCTTAAATATTTTATTGAAACGTCTGATGCGCTGGCGAAAGCTGCTGGCGAAGGGCCTTCCGGCGCGGCTGACCATTGATTAGGTTTTTTAATACTTGTAATTTTTCTTTTCCTTGTAAATATAGAAGGGTTTTTAATTCCCTTTATTAATGAAACTTTTGTTTGTTATATCGTGTTGTCTCGTCTCTAATTTACTTATTTAACCAAGTCGTCACCCGGTGTGTAAGTAAGAGTTAGAGCGCGCGCTCGGCTAGACAATCCGGCGTCTAAGTGTCCGACACTTTCTCGCCTTGAAGATTGTAGCGGAGGCGACTTGTGCCATTGAGTCCGTCTTAGGCGCGTGATCGCCTCGCCTTGAAGACCAGTTTACCGCGTTTATGTGGCGCGTTACTCTGCCCAAGTTGCAATGACTTTAGAAGACAAGTGTGGAGGCGCATGTTGCGGTGTTGTAGGTCCGGCGAGTAAATCCGTCTTGAAGACTACGCTGCTTGGGTAGGCGCCCGACGTGCTCGTGGCGCGTCTTGAAGGCATGCCTCGCTAGCGTGTCCGACGTGATTTTGCCTAAGTCTTGAAGACTTTGGCGCGGAAAGTACAAGTAGAAACACAGATATAGGAAACGTTCTCATTAATAATATGGCGTGTGTAGCCATTTTGATTACAAATAACAGCGCCGTAACTGGGCGCCGTTCCATGACCTTGGAACGGGGGTGCCATCGAGCTTTTCTAATGCGTAGGCACCTTTCCCGAGCACTTCTTGAATCTTGTAAGGGCCTTCCCATGTTGGGGCGAGCTTCCCTGGCTTTTCGGCGTTGGAAGCTTCATTGTTGCGGAAGACGTAGTCCCCAATCTTGAAGGCTTGCTCCCTTACATGTTTGTTGTAGTATTGCTCGAGTTGTGTCTTGTAACTTGCTTCTTTTATTGCCGCGAGGTTGCGGCGCTCTTCTAGTAGATCGAGGTTTATGCGGAGTTCTTTGTCGTTGTCGGTTGTGTTTGCCATCAGTACCCTTGCCGTAGGGCAAGCTATTTCTGCGGGGATTACCGCCTCGGAGCCATATGTTAGGCTGAACGGGGTTTCGCCATTACTTGTTTTCGTTAGGGTACGGTAAGCCCATAAGACGTGCGGCAACTCGTCTACCCACCCTGTTCGCCTGGTTCCGAGTCTTGTCTTGATGCCTTCAACGATTGTGCGGTTGGCTCTTTCTACCTGACCGTTGCCTTGCGGGTGCGCAACGGATGTGAAGATTTGCGTGACTCCCATGTGAGCCAGCCATTGTTGGAGGGCCTGGTCTTCAAATTGTGTTCCATTGTCGCTGACCAGTTGCATCGGTAATCCGAACCGACAGATAATGAACTCCCAGATGAACTTCTTGACATGTGCGCCATCGATCTTTGCCAGAGGTTTCGCTTCTACCCACTTGGTGAAGTAGTCGATAGCAACGACCAAGTATTTGACGTTGCCCGGCGCTGCCGGGAATGGTCCGACTAAATCAATAGCCCACTTTTGGAAAGGCCAAGCCGCGGTGACTGGTACGAGATTATTCTTTGGGCGCAAGGTGTTTGGAGCGTGGCGCTGGCAGCTGTCACATTTGCGTATCTCGGTGACTGCGTCGACGTGCATGCCAGGCCAGTAATATCCTGCGTTCATCAGCTTTGCCACTACCATTCTTGGTCCTGCGTGTAGCCCGCATGTGCCTTCATGTATATCTTTGAGGAGCAGGGAGGCTTCGGCCGGGTCAACACAGCGCAAGAGCGGCCCCAGGTACGAGCGACGGTATAGGATGTCATCGGTCAGTTGATATTGCAGGGCCTTGGTTTTTATCTTCCGGGCTTCAAGTTTGTCACTGGGCAGAACTCCCGATGATAAAAAGGCTTTGATCGGTGTCATCCATGACCCGTTGCCTGTTTGAGTAATGTTGACTTGGCGCACGGGGACTGATGGTTTGTCTCGTACTTCGACGCGGACTTCCTTTGCCATGTGCTCAAAAACTGTGGATGCCATTTTGCTGAGTGCGTCAGCGGGTTTGTTCTCACTGCGCCGGATGTGTTCGACTGTGCATGTGTCGAATTTGCGTATGAGTTTTTTGGCTTGTTCCAGGTATAGAGCCATGGTTTCGTCTTTTGCGTCGTATACCCCGTTGATCTGCCGTGCTACCAACAAAGAGTCTACATGCGCCTCTACGTGCCTGGCCCCCATTTTTTCCGCTATGCGGAGGCCTGCCAGCAACGCTTCGTATTCCGCTTCGTTGTTTGTGCTTTTGAACTCGAGGCGGATGGCGTATGTGAACTCGTGTTTGTCTGGGCTGATGAGGCGCAAACCGGCGCCAGCGCCGTCTCCGTTGGAAGCCCCATCGGTGTATAAGGACCACTTTTGCGATGGGTCGTGCACTGGCGCAGGTGATTCTTCTTCTCGGCACTCTTGAATTTTGTCGGATGGGATCTCGGTTGCGAAGTCTGCCAATACCTGTCCTTTGATTGCGGGTCGGGGCTTATAGCTGATTGCGTGCTCTCCGAGCTCGATAGCCCACTTTGCCAGTCTTCCCGACAATTCTGGTTTGGCCAAGATGTCGTTGATCCGATAGTCCGTGAGGACGTTTATCGGGTGACCCTGGAAGTATCTGCGCAATCTTCGGGAAGCGTGAATTAAAGCTAGGACCAGCTTTTCCATTATGGTGTATCGAGTCTCCGCGTCTAACAGCGTGCGGCTGATGTAATAGATAGGCGTTTGGACGCCTTTGCGATCGACCATCAGAACTGCACCGATTGCCCGCTCCGTGACTGAAAGATAGAGCGTTAGTGGCTCTTTAGGGAGCTGCGCTGTGAGTGTCGGAAGGTTCATCAAGCACTGCTTCATTTGTTGGAAGGCTGATTCCGCTTCAGTTGTCCAGCGGAAGTTGCTTTTCTTCAGACAATTTTTCAAGGTATCAACGAAAGGAAATGACTTTGAAGCGTAGTTGGAGAGGAACCGGTTTAGGGCAACCAGGCGGCCCATTAATGTCTGCACTTCCTTGACGGAGGCGGGAGATGGCATCCGCTCGATTGCTTGTACCTTATCTGGGTTGGCGCGGAACCCGTCCCGCGTAACAATGACTCCCAGAAATTTCCCCTCTTCCATTCCAAACGAGCACTTGCTCGGATTTAGCTTCATGCGGACCCTTCGTAGCTGGTGAAATGTTTGTTGGATGTCTTGTAGCATGTCGGTTTCTTCCCTGCTTTTGATCACTAAATCATCGACGTACACTTCAAGCCGTACGCCGATTTCTTTTACGAACGCTGTATCCATCAGGCGTTGGTATGTGGCGCCCGCATTTTTCAGGCCAAAAGGCATCTTGGTGTAGCAGAAGATACCTGTGTCTGTGCGGAACGCCGTTTTGTCTTCATCTTCCTTCGCCATTTGTATTTGGTGATATCCTTTGTAGGCGTCTAGGAAACACTTGAATCTGTATGGGGCGAGGGAGTCTACCTTCAAATCGATCTCTGGTAGGGGATAACAGTCTTTTGGGCATGCTTTGTTGATGTCTTTGTAATCTACGCACATGCGCCATCCTCCATTTGCTTTGGCGACCATGACGGGATTGGCCACCCAAGTTTGATATCTGATGGGGCGGAGGATGCCCGCATTGAGCAGCTCGGTGACTTGTTCATTCATGGCCTTTGTTTTCTCTGGGCCCATACTCCTCTTCTTCTGTACGATTGGTTCTGCGGAACGATAGACATTAAGCTTGTGTTCCGCTATGTCCCGCGGAACACCCACCATATCTGCCGGCTGCCATGCGAAAATGTCTATATTGCTAATCAGAAGTTGCTTCAGATGGTTTCGTATGGATTCGGAGATTACATGGCCGATGGTCACCGTTTGCTCCGGAAATTTAGGGTTGAGCGCCCATTTTTCCGGCTCTGTGCGGGCATCTGTTTTGACCATCTTTGGCGGTTTGGCTGTCTCCGCAACATGGCATTCTTTGTTCCCCCGGATGAAGGCAACGCCTGTTTTGGTGGGAAATCCAACCATTGCGTGCGCCGTGGAGGCGTTGGCGTTGAAGTGGGCAATGCCTTCTCTTCCTAAGAGTATGTCATGGTTTGATGTGGCTGGTAGGACCATGAAGTCGCATATTTCTGTGCGCTCATGTGTACCATCCGTCCATGTGACAGGCAGAGAGAGCATGCCACGGGGCATGATGGTTTCATGGATGAACCCAGAGATTGGCTCATTGACCGGAATGAGCTTTGCTTTGTCTTCTTCGTCTAGCTGTTGGAAACATTGGTCGTACATGATATCTGTGCTGCTGCCGCCGTCTAAAAACATATACCGCGTGCGGTAATGTCCAAAGACGGCGGTGATCACTAATGGAGCTGTGCAGGAGGCGCCCCCTCTGACCCTTGGCATGAGGATATCAGCCTCTTTCCATGAGTCGTCTAGTGGCTGTACCCGGGTGCGCTTCCCATGTTGGGTGTTCTTGCCCCGCCACGTCATGTTGCACTGGTGGCGGGGGATTAGAGTTGCGGCGTGAGTGTTTAGGTCCCGGATTTTCTTCCGCGACCCTTCGCCTTGGGTTTCTTCGTTGACTTGACCCTTGGCAGCTCGGTGAACATTTTTGACAAGGTGGCCGAGCTGGCCTGATTTCAGCGCCGCCTCTATCTCCATTTTTAAACTGTAGCAGTTGTCCGTGAGGTGACCGTAGTCGTTGTGGTACTCACAGAACTTGGTACGGTCCACATTTCGGCGCTTTCCCAGAGGGTTGGGCTCTTTCAGGGTGACCTGCTCAGTTTTCAGAACTTGAGATGGTGTTTTTGTTAACGGGGTCCAGTCATGGTTTTTCTTTGAGTGTCCGCGCTGGTCCCGCGTTTGCTTGGAGCTGATGATCTGTCGGGCATCACCGGCCGGAGAGTATTTTCCTTCGTCGGTGGTGCCTGTGATGCGGTTCCAGACGGATTTGCTTTTGTGTCTAGTATTACTATTATTATTATGGTGTTGTGGCTGGAAACCGTGGTGCTGGTTGAAGGATTTTTCGGAGGAGGCATATATTTTGGCTGAGCGTATGAGCTCATCCCAGGACTCTGGGATGCCATCTTTGCCGGTGAGGCATTTCATGAGGTCCGGACTGCGCACGCTGTGAATAAACGCGGCCCGTGTAAGCTCCTCCCCGCATCCGATTTGTAGTGCTTCTTTGTTAAACCGGACTATGTAATCTTCGATCGTTTCCCTTTCATACCGCCGGCATAGCAGGATGTCTGCCTTGTCTTTCTTATGCTTGCGTAGGTGCGAGAAGTGGCTGCCAAACTTCTCTGTGAGGTCGTCGAAATCCTTCACGCTTCCCGCCGGGAGGCTGTCAAACCATACCCTGGCGGCACCCGTGAGGGTTTGAGCGAAAAGGTGGCACCACACCTGAACAGGCCAATCCACGGACACACCCGCGCATTCAAAGTCATGCACATGGTCGTCTGGGTCACGCAGGCCATCGTATCTACCGATGCTGCTTGGGAGTTTAGCCTTTCTTGGTACCTTGGCAGCCGCTATGCGAGCGACGAACTTGGATTTTTCGGCGAAAGCTTTTGGTCGGAATGGTTTGACCAGGTCCTCGTCTATCTCACTGTCTCGCGACGTGTGAGTGTGTTTCTTTCTTCTGTGATCGGAATCACTGCTTGACGATTCGTAACCGTCCGGCTCTTCACGTGATTTGGCGTAGCCCCGAGCTCTGACGTTTCCGCCGAGCTCCCCGCTACGACCCTCACCGTGGTTGGCCGTATCTTTTTTCTTGTATCTTGCTTTCGACGGGGTGTCGAAAGCCAGTGTCTTACCCTTCTTTTTTGCTTGCTGCAATAGTTTGCGTTGGTAGATTGCAGCGCTCTTGGCATTCTGACGGAGGAGCCAACGGTCCGGATCCTCTTCAGAGAGCCCTTGACTGTCGTCGTCGGAGTCGACGTCACGGATTTCAACGGCTGACCCGTCGAGCTTAGACGTCGTCTGCTTGACGACAGTGTTGGGTGTGGTTTGGTTATCCGGCTGTCGGAGGTCTTCGTCTCCTGTTTGGTGCATGCCAGGTGTATTAGGGTTGGGTTCAGCCATGGGTGGGTTAAAAGATGGGTTAAGATTGCTGTTCTAACCGTTGGATGGCGCCAATGAAGAAACAATAAGTATACCGGAGATTAGTCCTAATCTCCGGGGGGTTAATACTTATGTAACTACCGATTTAATCCTTTACCCAAACCGTTATGACAACCCGAGAGTTTGTTAAGGTGAGCGTGATAGATATTGTGTGTGATGTGAACAAGAGGTTTAAGTGGTTCGGTCGTTAATGACCTACGTCCACTGTGAAGACACCGGAATATTATTGCTAATGAGAGGAAATTACAAGTGATGAGTGTGGTGATTATAGCTGTGTTCGTGAATGAATACATGAGTTGTGCCTGATGCTATTTATAGACTTGGTAGTGGACCGCATGGAGAGGCCCACTAGTGACATCGTTGGCCTGGGCCCAATCCGGGCCCAAGCCCATGGCCCTTCTGGAAATGGCGGGAAAGGACGAGGTACTGTTGATGACGTCAGCCTACAGTGTGGTCGTTGTTGTAGTTGGACACGTGTCCGCCTCCTGGTGGTGCACAGTGGCGTCGTACTTGCTACAGTGTCCAAGCAATCTCTGCTAGCTGATTTGACATCTGACAGTGGAGGAAGTAATGCCTGCTGGTTACTGTTCACGACAGCGTGTACAGTGCAGCCGTTCCTCTTTTGTACTATCTGCCACATGTCTTTCTTCTGTTGGTCCGTGCTCTGACACGGATCCTATGAATCTTCCTTTTGTCGTCCCTCGTACCTCCTTTAATGTGTCAAGGGAATCTTCCGCGTGTGATGGCACGCGCGTATCATGTATCAGTTGCTTATCACCTGTGCTGGTCGCGCGAGTACGCTCCTGCGCCATGGCGTGGCGCGGGTATGTTAATGGTTATCTCTCCTGTACTTAGGCGATTAGGGTTTTCAGTTTACATTGTTGAGTTTACATCTTGTATTCTGGTTTTAGATCTAATCATTTTTGTCTAGTGTATGATCATAATGATCTGAGAGTTTAGAGAGTTTTATAGAGTCTTTTGTAAATCTTCCAGTTGTAATATTTAGGAAGATTTGTTGGAGTCTGTTCTTCGTCTTTGATTTCATTCAATAAATATTGTTTTAGTTCTTGATATCATGTATTTCTGACATTATCCTTATCATATAAAATATGCACATATGCATCAATATAAATGACCTTAATGGTTCGTAATGCAATGAATACACATACCCATACTGTGAAAAAAAAATAACAACAATCCAACCAAGTTATCTACAAAACCCACAAAAATTGAATACAAACACATACTCATTTTAACAAATATTTTGGTTTTCGGGTTTTTTAATTATTTTTTCTATAATCTCTCGTTTGGCTTTACAAAGTTTAAAAAGTTTTTTAGTCAAAACAATCTTAATAACCAAACAAACATATCAGACAATTACATTATTCACCAAAGAGGTAATAACATGAGCCCCACAACCAACTCATTACTTACCATCATCATATTACAACCTATCACTGCACTTTTAAGTCATCCAACTTGGAGGGCAAACTCATCATCTCACACCAAACAGTCTTTTCACAAAACCAAGACAGAACCACCATGTTTGATCATCTTGAAAAACATCATTCTTCAACAAATTGCATCTTATAATAATAATGATAATAATAATAACAACAACAAATCCTTACCTCCAAAACCACACAATATCAACATCCAATATTTAAATGGCGAACGCTACTGACGTGGACACACTTGATTTCGAACCAGATGAAGACGACCTAATGGAGGAAGACACCACCTTGACGAGGACACGTCATCATCTCTTACCATGGCTCGTTTCCCGATGCACCTAAGAAAACCAAAAGCCGTGGTTTATATGATGAGTATGCTGATCGTAACGGTCCCGACCCTAAACGATGTAAGTTGCATTCGGTTATTTAATTTGAATTGATTTGGTACTTTTAGGTTAGCAAGTGAAGATGTTGATTAGCGTTG
This sequence comes from Ambrosia x helenae, assembly GCA_030844895.1. Classification (NCBI taxonomy): domain Eukaryota; kingdom Viridiplantae; phylum Streptophyta; class Magnoliopsida; order Asterales; family Asteraceae; genus Ambrosia; species Ambrosia x helenae. The sequence continues at coordinate 10,135,266 of CM061234.1, forward strand.
GAAGGTGGAGGAATCGAAGGGATAAAAGCTTTATAGATGCAGTCAATGATTGGATCTGAGACGAGGATAAGCCACGGACGTATTTAATACAGTTTCTTCTTTCTCTCAACAATGGATAATCACTGTTATTCTCCATGGATGGTACATAAGAAATGATGAAGATGGAGTTTGTTATGAGGATTTTTGACGATTCTTGTTGATTTATATATAACTAGTAGAATGCCCGCGCGATGCAGCGGAAAACACAAACACTTCTAAGGGTGTGTATGGTTTCGCTAAGTTCGATTAATAGCCTCAACTGAAACTAAAATCAAAAGTCATCAATTAGTCAATCTTATTAAACAATTGGTTCCTTGGTTCGGTTAGTATTGTTAGATTATCGGTTTTTAGTCCAATTTAGTTAATTTTGGTGAATAACAAAAACAAACTTTGGCTAAATTTTTTTGCCTACAAATACATGAAATGGAGATATAAATACATGAAATAGAGGTAAAAATAGGCCTGTAAGCGAACCGAATGTTCATGAGCTGTTCATGAACTTGTTCGGCGGGAAGTTCGTTTATGTCGTTTATTTAATAAACGAACAAACACGAACAAAAAAATTTGTTCGTTTAGTTAAATGGGAACATGAACAAACGTTGAGTTTGTTCATTTATGTTTGTTTATTTATGTCTGTTTATGTTTATTAATTACATACGTAGTTATATTTACATAAATATAAACATAAATTGGGCTTTAGCTACTTGTATAAATATATAACCAATTAGTAATTGGGTTTTTTCAGTAATACAAAATCATTCACACTTATTATGTTCGTGAACGTCCATTTATGTTCGTTCGTCAACTATTCAATTAGGTTTTAAACGAACGAACATAAATGAACAAGAACATGACAAATTTCTTAATAAACGGACATGAATACAAAAATGTGTTTTATTATGTGTTCATGTTCGGTTAAAATTAAATGAACAAACACAAACATCGTGTCCGTTCGATTCATTTACAGGCCTAGGTATAAAAGCTAAAAATTTCAAAACCCCCTCTATTTATACCGCCGCTACAATTCATAAACTTATCTACTCAGCTTCAAACCAGATTAGAGTATACTATGCTATATACTTTTAATTAAAAATTTGATTTTTTTACATGATTAATAATATCTAGGGGTGAACAATAATTGAATCTCAACCGAAAACGAACAAAAACATACAAAACCGAACTGAAAATTAACCAAAACCGAGTTAACCTAATATCGGTTTTTTTGTACCCAAAGTTAACCAAAATTAACAAACCAAAACTGAACCATTCATACATTTATATCTTTTATACATCCATTATATGTATTTATACTTTCATTTCATGTGCTTCTAAGCAAAATTAAAGTTTGGTTTTGGTTATTAACCAAAATTAACTAAATCGAACTAAAAACGACAATTTAACCAAATAGACTGAACCAATGAACCGGTTGGATAACATGATCGATAAACCGATAATGTCGATTTTTGTTCCGGTTGGGGCTTATTACCGAACTGAACCTAACCCAACCATGAACCATTAGAAGTGTCTGTGTTCACTACCACATCGTGTGGGCACGCTGTTATGAATATATTAATGGGTTTGTTTTAGTTTAACTAATTTGGGTTAACTAAGGGTACAAAAAGAAAACGATAACCAATTTTAAGTTAAATCGGATGTTTTCAGTTTTCTATAGATTTTGGTTCAGTTTTGTCTGTTTTTTTTTTGTTTGGCTTCGGTGAACGGTTTAATTATTGCTCACTCCTACATATCGTTAATCACGTAGCATATAAAAGATTTTTAAAATAAAAAAAATAGTAATACTATACACAAGTTAAAGATAATAAAATGCTCATTATTATAATGTATTTTTTTTAAATAAAAGTATAAGTGTATGAAAAAAATAATATGCACATATTGCTAATGTTGATTATTTAAATAGGGTACTATAATTGAAGTTATCAGTAACAAACGTGATAAAGCATTCTTAGAGCCCGGTCTTGTGTTGCAGTTTGTTACCGCGTGACAAATTATTTTTCTGTCAAAGCAAGGATGAACCATAATGTTTAACAACATTATCATATTTTAAGAATCACCAAAGCTGATATGTAGATTTCGAGTGCCCTGTTTGGTTTTTTAAATCATTGCATTTGATTTATGTGAATTTTTCATTATTGGGCGGAACAATATATAACACCAAATTTAATTTTACAATTTTGAGTTTTACTTGATCATGAAATGATGTTATGATTCACCATCCATATTAATAATAAATCCATATTATATTTCATCTAGTTAGTATTTAAAACATAAAATGCAATAATCATTTGTACATAAGGCATTCTTTTTTTGTACATGTCAATCCACACATCGGTATTACTATGACAAACACCGACACGTCGACAAAAATGAGTCGATCGTCATGGTATATTCGAATGTTTTTAAAATATAATAGTTTTAAAGTTATGATAGAATTAAATAAAAGAAATTATAATTTTGTAGGGGATGGGAGGGGAGGGGAGGGGAGGAAAATGTAATTACAAACTAAAAATTAGGGAATTAAAGTGTAAATAAGATAGGGTATTAAAGTGCAAATAATGTATGAATGACTATTTTACCCTCATTTTAGGGTTGTTAATAAAAAATTAGTTCTTAACTTTTGGGTATCTTAAAATACCTCTCCCTCATGCATTATAATAGAGTATAGATTAGAATGAGAAAAATAAAACTGGTCATTCATATTGGGTTTAAAGCATAAAACCTAGTTCAATCTAGGTTTTAATTACATAAAGATAGCAGGTAGACGGATATTGATATTTCAATCCACACATCGGTATTACTATGACAAACACCGACACGTCGACAAAAATGAGTCGGTCGTCATGATATATTCGAATGTTTTAAAAATATAATAGTTTTAAAGTTATGATACAATTAAATAAAAGAAATTATAATTTTGTAGGGGAGGGGAGGAAAATGTAATTACTAACTAAAAATTAGGGAATTAAAGTGTAAATAAGATAGGGTATTAAAATGCAAATAATGTATAAATGACTATTTTACCCTCATTTTAGGGTTATTAATGAAAAATTAGTTCTTAACTTTTGGGTATCTTAAAATACCCCTCCCTAATGCATTATAATATAGTATAGATAATAATTTTGTTAGACTTTAAGTGATATTTACATTAATGCCCCTTGTTCACATTGGTTTCTTGGTTCTCACCTTAAAGTTGGTTCTCGTATGATCCCTACCCTATATATATATATATATATAGTGTTAGTATCTATAGGAAACCATAGTTATGTAGTAAACCATGAAAACCCAAGGTGTGGCTAGAATCAAGCCACATCATCACAATCCACAACCAATTTAATAATAACATAAGGGTAGTGAAGTAATTTTACCTCTATCATCTTTTGACAATCTCTAGGATATCTCCATTAAGTACAAGAGAAGGTTTGTACCCCTCCATATTCAAGATATCACTCACTCTCTCTCTACACCTTCTACAAACTCACTTTTCTTTCTCTCTCTCTTTCTCTCTCTACAAAACTTCTGAAAAACTTTAAAACCACACGAAACTTCAAACACCTATAGATCTGAAAACAGATCCGGGTTCAAGCTGGTGGTTCAACAGGGGGAGCATCATCACAGATCTGAACAGATCCGGGTTCAAGCCGGTGATAACTCTCACTTTGGAGTGTAGCAGGTTCGACCCAGAAAAGGGTCAGGGTCGGGTCGGGTGATGAAGGTGGAGCTTGGTGGCAAGAGGAAAGAGGTAGTGGTGGAGGAGACGGTTACCACAGTGGTGGCCGGTGGTTCAGGTGATCAAGAAATAGATGAAGTAAATAAAGCAATAATGCAAATGATTGAAGAGTTGCTTAACTGGAATTCAACTCCACCTTCACTTTGTATAGTCAATGCTTAGCCACCGGTTTGTATAATATTATCTCTCACAAACAAGCATTCTTAGGGATTTTTAAAGAAATTTTCTTTTCTTTTCTTTATCTTATTATCTTGATAAAATAATATTATGTTTATTTCAAGTCCAAATAAAATGTAAATAGAAAAGAAGAAACAATGTGTCATGTAATGTCGTTTGTCATGGTGAGCTCATTAATTTTTCTTGTTTATTTTGTTGTTTTTGTGTTTTTAGATATAGAAATAATATAGAATGTTGTACCATATAATGTCTTTTGTGTATTGTATATATGCACTCCAAGTGTTTGATGAAATGCCTGACTGGGTTAACATGTGTTACTTCTGTTAAAAGGTAATTATAATGTCTTTTGTGTATTGTATATATGCACTCCAAGTGTTTGATGAAATGCCTGACTGGGTTAACATGTGTTACTTCTGTTAGTATGTTAGAAGTTAAGTTTTTTTTGTATTCTTTACGTTTGAGTAGTGTTTTTTGTTTGACACGCATCTTTTCTGTTCTTGTAACTGAATTTTTTTTACATTAAAGAGTTTGTTTGGGGGATGTTTTTGTTTGACTTATATGGACCATAAACGTCTAAATATAGTATGTTTTATTAGAATTTTGTTTCTTACACCCCAGTAAACAACAAACATATGCTTCAGTAAATTCTTTTGGGGTGTGTTTTATTACTTGCAGCTACTACATGATATTATTGTGTTTTTTCGAATTAACATGTGTTAACTTTCCTGTATGGTTATCTTTTAGTATCACAGATGATGATTTGAGTAACAGTTGATACCACTAGAATTTCGAATTAACAAGTGTTAACACAGTTTTCTTAAGTCAGTATATTAATATTTATTTTAGTTAACTATTTATTATAAAATGGTACTAAAACGCGAAAGAATTTTAGGGGTCTGTGCCGGGTTGTTACATTTTTGTTAATGTAAACTTTGTAAAGTTTTATCCCTTTTTCATCTTGACTTTGCTTCTAGGCATGTTGACTTAGGCAGACAACACATGTTACCCTCTTATGCAAAGGGTAACAAGTGTTACACATTTATCCCCAGTTAACACATGTTCACATTTGGGCCCCGACTAACATGTGTTACTCCTGTTTAGTATGTTAGATGATGAGTTGGTCACACCGGTTAATATCTCATCTATTGTTTTGCAGTTGATAATGAAGACCCCCCACTGGTTAACATTAAAAGCAATTGTGGTGTAAATTTCTGAATGAGTTTCATTGCTGAACAAAACCCCTTAAATAGGGAAAATTACATCCGAAAATAAGGAAACAGATAAAGAGATTTACATGCCAGCTATACATACTAAACATACACCAAATCAATAACAATAGTCAACTATAATCACAATAAATCAGCCTAGAATATCGGCTGCTGATGTGCTTGCTAAGACACCCCCTCAGGTTGAGCGGGCGGTGGACAGACGCTCAAGCTGGAGCGAAATGACTGAAACAATTGTCTCGAGATTCCCTTGGTGAATATATCCGCGTATTGTAATGAGGATGGAACATGAAGAACACGAATGTGACCAACCCGGACTTTATCACGAACAAAATGTATATCAATCTCGATGTGCTTCGTCCTTTGATGCTGGACTGGATTATTAGAAAGATAAACCGCAGAAACATTGTCGCAGTACACAACAGATGCATGAGTAAGAGGCGTGTGCAGTTCAAGGAGAAGATTACGTAACCAGGTGGCCTCAGCTACAGCATTTGCAACTCCCCTGTATTCGGCTTCAGCACTGGAACGTGAGACAGTGGGCTGCCGTTTGGACGACCATGAAATTAAATTATCACCTAGAAACACACAATATCCCGATGTTGATCGACGGGAGTCTGGGCAACCACCCCAGTCAGCATCAGAGTAGGCAACCAATGAATGTGACGCGGATTTGATGATACGTATACCATATTCAATGGTGCCTTGAATGTAGCGTATGATCCTCTTCATAAAAGAAAAATGAGAATCCCGAGGTTCATGCATAAACAAGCATACCTGCTGAACCGCATAGGAAATGTCGGGTCTCGTGAATGTAAGGTATTGCAATGCTCCGGCGAGGCTTCGGTATAAAGTAGGATCCGCAAACAACGGGCCATCAGTACTGCTTAGTTTGGCTGAGAGGTCTACGGGTGTCGTACAAGGTTTGCAACCTGACATGGAGGCCCGAGATATTATATCCTTAGCATACTGGGCTTGAGAGAGAAAGATACCCTGGGAATGTTGAGAGACTTTGATGCCCAAGAAGTGATGTAAACGGCCCAAATCCGTCATAGCAAACTCCCGTGACAAAGTTGCAATGATGTCCCGCAAAAGTTTGTCATTTGACGCGGTGAGAATGATGTCGTCGACATATAATAATAAATACGCCATGTTGGACGAATCCTGATTAAAGACAAATAATGAGTTGTCGCAGGCACTGCTATGAAACCCATGAGAGGTAATGTAGTTAGCAAAGCGGGTGTACCATGCTCTCGGAGCCTGCTTAAGTCCATAAAGGGACTTTTTGAGACGACATACAAAATTGGGTGCTCGTCTATCATAGAAACCCGGAGGTTGATGCATAAAGACGGTTTCATGGAGATCCCCGTGTAAAAAGGCATTCTTGACGTCCAACTGGTGTATAGGCCACGAGCGTGAGACTGCGAGAGAAAGAACTGTGCGAATAGTAGCCGGTTTGACAACCGGACTGAAAGTGTCCTCGCAGTCGATGCCCACCGTCTGTGAGTTTCCATTAACAACCAACCTAGCCTTGTATCGTTCAAGTGATCCATCTGCCTTAAACTTATGACGGAAAAGCCACATGCATCGAATAACGGGGCGATCCGCAGGGCGAGGAACTAATTCCCACGTTTCGTTATCCTGTAAAGCAGTAAATTCGGCTTGCATAGCATTTAACCAATTAGGATCGGATAGGGCTTTGGCATAAGTGGTAGGTATGGGTGAGATGCTAGTGGTTGAGAAAGCCGATGGTGTTGTGGATCGAGATTTGGAACGGGTGGTCATGGGATGGGAGTTGGCTGGTGGGGCGTTTGTAGTGGGCTGAGGGATGTTGGGGCCGGTTGTAGAAGTGTGGGCTGGTTGGTTTGGGACAGGTGGTTGGACTGTTTGATTTGGGCCGGTGGTGGTTTGAGCAGGTGCGGTAGGGCCGGTTGTGTGTGACGGGGCAGCGGGTGGTTTTGGGCGTCTGCTGTATGTGTAAGGGTAGGGAGCCGTAACAGCGGGCTTGGGGGTAGGTTGTTGAAAGGTAAAGCCTGGAGGGACGGTGTCATCCAAAAAATTGTAGGCAGTGGGTTGGTGTGGGATGGTGTAAGGGAACACATTCTCGTCAAAGGTTACGTGGCGAGAGATGTGTACCTTGCCCGTTGTAGGATCAAAGCATCTATATCCACGAAAGTCGGGTGGATACCCGAGGAAGATGCATCTGATGGAACGAGCATGTAATTTGTGGGGTTGAGTTGCGGAGGTGTTTGGGTAACATGCACACCCGAATACCCGTAGGTGTTCGTACTCGGGATGGCGTAGGTAAAGGGCAAAGGTAGGAGTGTAAAAATTGAGACGTTTGGTCGGTAAGATGTTGTGCAAGTATATGGCCGTGTGCAAGGCTTCCACCCAAAAAGAAGGAGGAAGGTTGGCATGTAGTAGCAGAGCACGGATGATGTCGTTGAGACGACGAATCATTCGTTCTGCCCGACCGTTTTGGCTAGAGGTTTGGGGGCAGGCAAAGCGAAACAATAGACCATGTTGGTCTGCGAACGCTTTAAAGTTTAAATTGTCAAATTCACCCCCTAGGTCGCATTGAAAAGTTTTGATTTTGCGGTGAAATTGAGTTTCTATTAACCGGTGAAATTTGGCAAAAGTGGGGAATGTGTCAGACTTATATTTAAGTGGATACACCCACACAAAGTGTGAGAAATTATCAATGAGGACCATGTAATATTTGTATCCTGTTTTACTCGTGATAGGAGATGTCCATAAGTCGCAATGGATTATATCAAACGGGGCAAATGTAAAGGTATTGGATGAATGAAAAGGCAAACGTTTACTATTAGAAATTTGACAAGAATTGCAAACATGCGAGTTATTACTCTTATTACAATTGAAATTGAAAGTACGACTTAAAATTTCTAAAACTTGAGCCCCTGGATGTCCTAGGCGATCATGCCAAGGGAGATTTATTGTGGCAATAAAAGTGGCTTGAGGAGGCAGTTGCGGCTGAGTGAAAGGATAAAGGTCTCCAGTGCTGTTATGACGGGACAGCAGCTTCCTAGTTTTGAGATCCTTCAAGGAAAAACCAAAAGGGTCAAACTCAACAGAAACTTGATTATCACGAGTAAAACGCCTGACAGAAATAAGATTTTTAATAACTTGTGGGCTGTATAGGACATTGGGTAGGATATAGGTTCGGTTTGGTAGGTGGTGAAAACCCGTGCCCGATCCGTGGATTGATAAAAAATTGCCATTGCCTACCAAAAGTTTACTACAAACAGGACGAGAATGTGGGATTAGTAACTTACCTTGCTCATGAGTTACATGAGATTCTGCCCCGGTATCCATAATGTCCGAAGCCCAAGATGAAGATGGTTGATTCATCTGCATGTTGTTAAATGCGGCACTAAGGTCGGAAGGACTCAGTGCGTTGTAGACACCCTGTGGCGAGGGGCTGAAGCCACTGTACTGCTGCTGCTGTGGAAAACTGGAGAAGTGGGCCTGCTGGGCCTGCTGCTGATTTTGCGGCTGCTGAGTTTGGCTGCTATTGGGCTTCCAGGTCTGCTGGGTTGGGTACTGGCATGGTGGGGGTGTCCACCAGGCCCAAGACGGAAAACCAGGCTGAGATGAGTTGCTGGGCTGCTGCTGCTGTTGTCCAGACCAGGAGGAATAGGGCTGCCGGGTAGCATTTCCGCGGCCTCTGCCACCGCGGCGATTCCAGGACCCACGGCCCCGTCCTCGACCACGAGAAGAAGAGGTGTCAGAAGGCTGAACCGACTGGTTACCTGCCGTGTTTGATTGAGCAGAAGGTGCGACCAGAACTGTGGACTGAGAGCCTTTTTGAGCATCAAGTCGTATGACTTCATCATTGAGCATAGTCACGACCTGATCCCAGTCTACACCGCTTTGATTGATGAGGGCAGCAGTGGTGTTAAACTCAGCTGGGAGGCCCCGTACCAGTTGTAAAACAAGTCTGGATTCGGTAACGGGAACATCGACATCAGCCAATTGGTTTGCAAGATCGGTAAGTTGCTGACAATAATCTTCAACCGAAGAACATGCCGATAAAGACAAGTTGCAGAACTTGGTTTCCAGCGATGCAGCACGGGCCTTTTTATTGCTAAGATAGATCTTCTCGAGTTTGCACCATGCCGCGTGAGCCGTAGCAACACTACCGGTCATGGCACGTTTGAAAATTCCGTCTGACAAGGTGCTGAATATCCATTGAAGGACAAGCGCATCAATCTCTTTCCATGATTCGTATTCTGCCGAAGAGGATGCTGGAGGAGCGGTACCATCGATGTGATCCGTCACCTTGTAGGCAACGGCATGTAATCGGAACAACCTGACCTATTGAGTGTATGTGACATTGGTACCGTCCAGGGTTCGGATTTTACTCTGAATATTAGTTACAGAGTATGCAGGGTGAAGGGATGGGTTTTTCGCAGGCTGTTCAATGGAGTCCTTTGTCATCGTGATGACAGAGATCGGACGTGTCCGATGAGGAAGAAAGAAAATAGGGGCGGCGGAAGAAAGGTAATCAGAATTGCTCTGATACCATAAAAGCAATTGTGGTGTAAATTTCTGAATGAGTTTCATTGCTGAACAAAACCCCTTAAATAGGGAAAATTACATCCGAAAATAAGGAAACAGATAAAGAGATTTACATGCCAGCTATACATACTAAACATACACCAAATCAATAACAATAGTCAACTATAATCACAATAAATCAGCCTAGAATATCGGCTGCTGATGTGCTTGCTAAGAAACATATGTTAACATACGAAGTCGAAGGAAGCCGAGAAAAATATGTAAAGAAACTTTTTAATAACGTTTTCTTTTTTGTACTCAATGTATAGAGTTACAAGATTTATTTTGTTAAAGTGGTCAATAGTTTGTAATGATACTTTGTAATAACGTGTGTTAATAGTTTGTGTGCTTTTATTTCTCAGTAAATTTATGAAGTGAAAACTATAAGGGTAAGCAAGACAAAAAAAAGGCTGACAAAATAAACATAAGTTTAACATATGTTACCAAATAACACATGTTAACCTCTTATGCAACATTCACACATGTTAACCTTCCATGCAGTTCATTTGAATGTCATGGGTAGGTTTTTGTGTGGTTCAATAGTTTGTAATGATACTTTGTAATAACGTGTATTAATAGTTTGTATATTTTATTTCTCAGTAAACTTATGAAGTAAAAACTATAGTGGTAACCAAGACAAAAAAAAGGGCTGACATAAAATACAAGTTTAATAAATGTTACCAAATAACACATGTTAACCTCTCATGCAACATTAACACATGTTACCCTTTACATGCAGTTCATATGAATGTCTTGGGTAGGTTTATCTCTTGTTCAATAGTTTGTAATGATACTTTGTAATAACACGTGTTACCAAATAACATGTGTTAACCTATTATGACAAGTCTTAATAATGTGTGTTAATAGTTTGTATGCTATGTTTACTTATTTCTTTTGTAAACTTATGAATTGAAAACAGGAGTGGTAAAAAGGACAAAAAGGTTGACAAATGATACAGGTTTAACATATGTTACCACACCACTCATACTAACAAATGTTAGATCTTCTGATGGGTATATGGGGGCAACAGGTTTAACTTTATCATATTAGATAACACATGTTAGCCCTTTATGACCAACTAACACATGTTACCCTCGTATGCAACATTAACACATTATTTGTACTTGCCCCATTATATTACTATTTTCTTAAACAAAAAGTAGGAGAGAGGGTGTGACATGACCCATTATAATAATATTTTTAAACAAAAAGTAGGAGAGAGGAGAGAGATGGTGTGACATGACTCATTATAATAATATTTTCTTAAACAAAAAGTAGGAGAGAGGAGAGAGATGGTGATGTTGACTTTAAAAAGGTAGGAGAGAGGGTGTGACATGACTTTGAAAAAGTAGGAGAGAGGTTGTGACATGACCCTAAAGTAACTTTACCAAACTACCCTTATTTGTACTTGCCCCATTATAATATTATTTTCTTACACAAAAAGTCTCCATATTTAATCCTAACCCTTGATCAAATACAATGGATGGCTAGGATAGGGTTTCCAAGGTTTACCATCTAACAATGGGTTTCCACATTATCCACACCCTCTATATATATATATATATATATATATATATATATATATATATATATATATATATATATGAATTAATTGGATTTTTTTATTGATCTTGACAGTGACCAACGGTCCTTTCAATGTTTCTTTTTTGAAATCAACAATGGGCAAAGCGTTATGTATATCACGGGGGGAAATTTGTCCCATAGCGCCTCTATAGGGGCGGTGTTCCCGACGCTATAGGGCTTTATAACGCCCCATATCAAGCTCACTATGGAAGGACTTATAGAAACATAATTCAAGTGTCATTTAAATATAGATGTTAAAATGTTAAATTCTATATTATGAAAAATATTTGCAACAATTTTTCACCTTTTTTTCTGTTATGTTGAGATCTCTATTGTCAAACCCGGCCTACTCAGGCGCGCCTATGCCCATTTTTAGACCCAACGCAGCCTTCTCGCTTAGCTTCAAAAGTCCTACTTTCAAGCCCTGAGATGCATTTTTCAGGCCAAGTTCCGATGGAATTCCGGCAAAGAATCGTCTGAACAGGTCTAAAACAATTATACCAGTCCTAAACAACTCTATAATCAACCTAATTTAACCCTAAAGAAGCTTAAAACATGTTTAAAACCTCTAAAACTGTATTTTTGTACCGTTTGTCTCACTTAAAAAAGCTCTTGCTTTTTAAGCGCCTTGCACTTAGGCCCAAGGCTCACCCTTTGCGCCTTTAATAACTATCGTTGAGATGCAAGTTCAAATTATGAAAGGATGTTTAACGCTATCCACATGAATAACATGTGGTAAATATTGAAGCATGAATCAGTACAAGTATGGTTGGTATGGATATTGAAGCATAAATCTTCCAATTACAGTCTCTAAAAGAACCACAACCATACCAAACCACCTTCTGCAAATCCATAACATGGCTTCTCATCCAACACACCTTCACTTTGTATTGTTTCCTCTAATGACTCAAGGTCATATGATACCCATGTTCGACTTAGCCCGGTTACTAGCCGAACGCGGCTCCACAGTTACCATAATCACAACTCCTGTTAATGCTAGCCGTTTCAAACCGGTCATTGATCGGGCAATCAGTGATCAACTCAAGATTCAAATTCTTGAACTCCAGCTTCCATTGACTCAAGTTGGTTTACCAGAAGGATGTGAGAATTTTGACTTAATCCCATCATCTCAATTCTTTCACAAATTGTTTGAGGCTGCTAGTATGTTAGAGGAACCAGCGAAAAACATGCTCCAAGGACTAACTCCGCCACCAAGTTGCATCATTTCTGATAATCTTTTCCCTTGGACAAACAATATAGCTCGAAATTTAAGCATTCCAAGGATAGTTTTTCATGGACCGGGATGCTTCACATGCCTATGCATACATATTTCCATATATACTAATGTGTTAGATGATATTGCCTCTGATTCGGAGTACTTTGTGCTGCCTGGCATTCCGGACCGCATTGAACTTAACGAAGCGCAGGTAGGTAGGTTGTGTATCGGTTTTGGCTCAATGAAAACCATAACCGAAAGAATCGGTTTTAATATGGTCTTTTGAGTTTTTGTTTTTGTTTTTGTTTTTTCATATGGGTTTTATTAGAACTTTAAATGTTTGGGTCCAAAAATAAGCATAATAATAATGAAAATGGGTCTACAACTAGAGTTGTTTATTAATGAAAATTGCTATTAGACTGTCGGCCCAATGTAGAACTTGGGTCATATATCTAATAACAACCATTCAAATAAGTTTGGTGAGCTTTGGTTCAGTTTCCTTAGCCATTGACCGAAACAAACCATAATTTTTAGTCTTAAAAAACCCGGCTTATTAGTTCGGGTCGTTTATACTGTTTGGTCTTCTTGGTTATTTCAGTTTTCGGTTAATCGGTTTTTAGTGACCCATAAGTGCAGGCTTGTAGTTGGGGCGGAAAAGACTTAAAGGAAGCAAAGGCTTTTGTGGAATTACTAAAAGAGGCGGAGCAAGATGCAAATGGGATTGTGGTTAATAGTTTCCTTGAGTTGGAGCCTTACTATGTTGAAGAACTTGCAAAAGTAAAAGATAAAAAGGTTTGGTGCATTGGCCCCGTTTCGCTATGCAACAAAAATTTGCTAGATATAGCCGAGAGAGGAAGCAAAGGACCCATCAACGAACATGACTGTTTGAAATGGTTAGATTCAATGGAATCAGAGTCCGTAGTCTTTGTTTGTTTGGGAAGTCTAGCTCGTGTTTGCACTGAACAAAACATTGACCTTGGTTTGGGATTGGAGTCGTCGAACAAACCTTTTTTATGGTGCATTAGACATACAACGGAGGAACTCGAAAGATGGCTCTTAGACGAGGGATATGAAGAAAGGGTGAAAGATAGAGGGCTAATAATCCGTGGTTGGGCACCACAGGTATTGATTTTGTCACATCGCGCCATTGGAGGTTTCATTACGCATTGTGGATGGAACTCGATTCTTGAAGGGGTTTCAGCCGGAGTCCCTATGGTTACATGGCCACATTTTGCAGACCAGTTTATAAATGAAAGGTTTATCGTAGATGTTTTGAAAATTGGAGTGAAGATTGGTATTGAGATTCCCGTAATCGTTGGAGAGCAAGATAAGTTTGGAGTAATGGTGAACAAAGAAGACATAAAACGATCGGTAGAAGATTTAATGGACAAAGGAAAGGAAGGTGAAGCAAGAAGAAAGAGAAGTACAGAACTCGGAGAAATGGCAAAAAGAGCTATGGCGGATGGAGGTTCATCTCACCTTAATATGACGTCGATGATTCAAGATGTTGTCGAAATGTTAGACAAAAACTAAACTTCACCAATTCAAGATACTATCGTGCAAGAATCAAAAAACTTCCTCAGTATTGCTGCTCTGATACCATGTAAGTTTGAAGGGGAATTTTTTAATACATTGTTTAAGTATTGTTATAAAGCCATGTCATTCTCAATTGAAATGGACTCACACATTTCAATTTATGCATTTGTGTTCCTTTGTTAAGTCGTTCAAATGCCATTCTCAAGTCTGCATATGGTAAGCTAGTTTATGTTGTAGCATTTAATTTTATATGGGTATCACTCTTAAGCGTTCCCTTGGTGCAAGGTTTTATTTTTTTATTTTATGTTAAGCGTTTATAAGTAGCTTTTAAAAGCGTTTTGGCGAGTTTCTAGCCTATCCACTTATTAAGGAAGCGTTGTAAACAAATTCATTTGTTGAGGGAGAAAACTCAACATATAACTTTATTTTTCTCTAATTTATAGGAATATTTGAATTTAAATAATTCCAGCTATTAGCTATTGTTTGTCACTAGTCCCAACATCAAAAATCAGTACTGATACTTTTAACTTTTAATTTATTTTCCTCAGTGATCACATACTAACTAAAGTTAGTCAAGTTAGTTTTTCTTGATGTGAACTGCCTATGTAGCAAAAAATAAAAAAAAAACAAAGTTTTGTTGACGTAGACCACTTATGTGACAAAAAAATCAAACTTTTGATAACATAGATTGCTTATTTAGCAAAGTTTTGATGACGTGGCAGTCCACGTCAACAAAAAAACTAATTGAGCTAACTACTAGTTAGTATGAGACCAGTGAGGGAAATTAGATTAAAAGTTGGGACAGTCAGCAATGATTGTTGAAGTTGAGACCAGTGGCGACTAATACTAATAGTTGGGATTGTTCAAATCAAATATTCCTAATTTATAATATATGGCTTTTCTAAATTATCTGAATACATAGTTCTACTTAATTGTTATGTCTATTTATAGATCGGTATAAATTTTATTAAAAACCGAGTTTTTCTAACAAAGTTCTTTTTCTCTTCTAATTAAATGCAAAAAAAAATGCTTTAGTTTGAACAAATTTGTTTTACTAGTAATTTCACTGAAATGTTGACCTTAAAAATTTAAATAAACTATGTATTCATATTTAAAGCTATTAATAATGTCGATCTTTCGCTCTTGTCGTCGTCCGCTCGCCGAGGTCCACCTCCTTCGCTACTCTCTCTTGCCGATAACCTTTCTCTCTCTGGCTACTTTCCTATCTCTCTTTCGTTTTGTGAGTTAAAAGGATAGATGATCGATTGCTAGAGTACGCGGTGATGACTATGTTGTCGGAGAACATAACAAGTAGCAACCAAGTTGACAAAATTACCAAAGAAAATCCTTAATTAATGTTCATTCGAGTTTTTCTATTAATATAGTATAATATTATTGTTTTTTTGATCGGCAAATTTCACTTCATTTCACCCAAAAATATATAGAAGGTTACAAAACTAATAAGACACTAGTTGTAACCAACAAAACGGACACCAAAAAACGTTCAAGTACACGACTTCTAACAATGACAATTATCTCTCAAGTTATTGGGACATCGAAAGCTTTCCATTTCTCCCATGACCATCCGGATGGCTTGAGTTTGTAGTTGACCCAGCTAAAAGAAATCGCTTGTATTTCACCGAATAGCCCGTCCAGATTGGCCTTCATACCTTGAAAAATTGCAGCGTTTCTTGCCTTCCAAATGATCCATGAAACCGCGAATATGATTATGCGTATCCACTTCTTTTTGCTAGGCTCTATGTCTCGAGTGTTATATAATTCCAGGAGGTCACGAACAGTAAAAGCGTATACCGGAGGTATTTTGCACCACAGCCCCACCTTATACCACAGCCAAGAAGCGACAAAACAGGAGGTTAATACGTGGTCAGCGTCTTCATCAGGTTCCCCGCACAGCTTGCATTCGGATGATCCTTGTATGATGTTTCTTCTCAGCAACCCTTTTTTTGTGGGACCCCTTTCACCCACTGAAAAGGGTAAAAAGGAGTCGCAAAATTCTGCAGTGATTTTCTGCATACAGACACAGAAAAACGCTCGTCTGGAGCCCCAACCCACGCCCAAGAATCCCTGTGTGATGATAGAATGGTACCAGCAACCATTGCAATGTACTGATGCAAGGCCGTCAATTCAGAGTGAGAACTAGGTGCCCGTATCCAACCCCAGTTTTGGATACGAGCAGCCACAGACACCGTTTTCTGACTTTCGATGGCGAAAAGACCTGGGAAACGATCCTTAAGAGGTCCGTCTGACAACCACCAGTCAATCCAAAATCTTACATCCGCACCATCGCCAACTTTGCCTTTGAACCTTGGTCCAAAACGACGCCTCCCACTTTATAAATGGCGTTCCAAACCCCAGAAATTCCCCTTCGAACCGGTAAATAAGAAGCTGAATTATGGCAGTGGTGAATGGTCGTCACTACGCGACACCAAAGAGCTTCTTTTTCCAACTTAAAACGCCACCACCATTTGACGATTAAACTTTCATTCATTGTTTTTAGTGATCCGAATCCTAGTCCTCCTTTCGCCGTAGGACCCACCACTCTCTCCCATGCTATCCAATTTACCTTCGACTTGTCTTCGTCCCCTCCCCAAAAGAATCGGCGTCTAAGTGCTTCCAAAGAATTAATGACTCCAATTGGAGCTTTAAACAGTTTAAAGAAATAAAGCGGAAGACTATATAGTGCCGCCCGAATTAAAACCACTCGACCACCAAAGGATAGGTGTTTAGCTTTCCACTTCGAAAGGCGCTTTTTAAAAACATCAACTACCGGGTCCCAATATTTTATTTGGTTCATGTTTACACCCACCGGAACACCCAAATATTTGCACGGTAGTTTATCCGCTTTGCAGCCAACTATTCCAGCCATATCTTCAGTACTCGAATGGTTCACCCCAATACCATAGAGCGATGTCTTATTATAATTCATTTTCCGCCCGAAGATTAATGAAAAGCATCGCATTAGTCGAACAATATTTCGGATATTTGTCTCACCGCATTCACCTGTAAAAACTATGTCATCCGCGTACATGAGGTGAGTCATACACAGGCCGCCATTTGGTAATTGCAGACCAGAAAAACGACCCAAATCCCTAGCCTTATGAATGAAGCTAGTGAGTGCCTCCATTGCTAATATGAACAAAAAAGGGGAAAGTGGA
Organism: Ambrosia x helenae; assembly: GCA_030844895.1. NCBI lineage: Eukaryota > Viridiplantae > Streptophyta > Magnoliopsida > Asterales > Asteraceae > Ambrosia > Ambrosia x helenae. The sequence continues at coordinate 10,152,546 of CM061234.1, forward strand.
TCCCCTTGACGAACGCCCCGATAACATTGGAATTCTCTAGACGGTGACCCGTTAATCAAGATCGACTGCCTAGAGGATTCCAAGATGCCTCTAACCCACATATTTCATCTCGGTGGAAAACCCATTTGGTTTAAAACCGAAAGGATAAACCCCCCAATTTATCGTGTCGTAAGCGTTTTCCATATCAACTTTTAGGATAAACGCTTCAAGTCTAGATGTTTTGGCCCAGGAACATACTTCACTTAGAATCAATGGACCGTCCAAAATGTTTCTGGAAGCTAGAAAACCAGATTGTTCTTCAGAAATCAACGAGTCAATGATCATTTTAAGTCGATTAGCGAGTACCTTGGAAATGATTTTGGAGATGAAACCAGTAAGACTGATGGGTCTGAAGTCGTTGAACGTTAATGGATCAAGGCCTTTAGGAATCAATGCAATGAAAGACGAACCGCGGCCACGATTTATCACGCCGTTGTCGAAGAAAGCCTCCATCATCTTCATTATGTCGTCTTTAAAAAGGACCCAAAAGTGTTTAATGAAACCAAAGGTGAACCCGTCAGGCCCCGGAGCCCGGTCGCACCCACAATCCCATATCGCCGTCTTAACTTCTTGCACAGAAAAAGGGGACACCAAATTATTTGCATCAGTAGCCGGGATCTGTTTCAAGGAGGGACATGTAAAGGAAGGATGAACTTGCAATGGTTCCCGAAATTTAAATGCAAAGAACTTCCATGCCTCCTCCTTGATTCGGGTTGGATCAGTCACCCATTCATTGTTTATTTGAATACCATTCAACTTATTAGAACCGATATTATATTTATCATACCATGAAAGAAAGACGAATTTTCATCGCCCTCTATCATCCACTTTATTCGAGCCCTCTGTTTTAGATCTTGTGCAATTTCCGAGTTTATGTCATCCAGCTTCTTCTTATTTTCCACCCATTCCGCAATTTCTGCCTCGGATAGATTGCCACTCTCCATTCGATCATCTAGTGTAGCAATTTGCCCCTCAATATTCTTCTTCACCGATCCCCGGTTGTCACGTTCAGCCGTAAACCACACCTTAAGTTTGTCTTTGACCCGCTTAAGTTTGTGGGCCAATAATACATCAGCGGGTCTATTTGGGGCAGGCTCATTGTATGCTGAAACAATTACCGAATCTAGCCCAGGCCTTCCCAAAGAGGAATTGAAAAACCGGAAAGGTGTAGCACCGTAATTAACTCTGGATGTAGATAGAATAATAGGACTATGATCTGAAAGTAGTCATGGTAATGCGGTAACTGAGGCATCCGGCCAAATATTCCAAAAGGAGTCACAGACCAAGAACCGGTCGATCTTGCTGAGTTTGTCACCCGCGCCAGAAACCCTTGTGAATTTCCTACCCCCCCCCCCCCCAATAGGATACTCATTGAAACCATTCGATTCAATAAATGTGTTAAAATCATCTGCACAAGTCGAGTTAAAGTCACAGTTGAAACGTTCCTCCGGTACTCGAACTGTGTTAAAATCACCCAATAATAACCACAAACCGTCTACCCTTGCTATGATTTCAGATATAATATAATATAATTTACAAGAAAAATGAATGGGTTATTGAAAGAGAAAAAGAAAAGAGTATTTATTGTTGGGTTTGCTCCCGCAACAAATAGACATGTTGACTTTGCTTACAACTGTTATATACATTATATACATGTTAATATGATAATAAAATAATGAATTAAATAAATGTTCATAAAGGTGAATGATTTTATCATTTAAATATCATGATATGAATATTTGGGTATTGTAATGGGTGCAAATATGAATCATATTAACAGTTGGGAGCCGGTTGTTGAAGTGTTTCGTAAAAGGCTATCGAGATGGAAGGCTACTATCTTATCGATGGGAGGACTAGTTATTCTTATTAAATCGGTTCTTGAAAGTCTTCCGACATATTCTTTCTCGTAATACAAAGATCCGGTGGGTTTTATTTCCAAACTTGAAGTTATTATCAAACAGTTCCTTTGGAGTGAAAATGAGGATAGAGATAAGGTTCATTGGGTAGCTTGGGATACGGTGACAAAGTCAAAAAAATGCGGGTGGTCTGAGTCTTTCTAAGCTACAAGATTGTAATAATGCTTTATTGTTAAAATGGTTGTGGCGATATCGTGTTGAACATGATGTTCTATGGTGAAAAGTTGTAGATGGTGCACGGGTCAACAAGAAGGTGGGAACTACTTCCTTGCAATAAGAGATACTCCGGTACGTGGAGTAAGTTGATCGTTTTTGGTTCTAGATTGAGGATACAAGACAACTTGTTTTCGAATACCATTAGGGGTTGTGTGGGAAACGGAAAAACGGTGAGATTTTGGATCGACCCTTGGGTTTCAAATGAGCCGCTTAAAAGTTTGTTCCCCGAGTTGTTTCGATTGGAGGTGGATAAATGGTGTTTGGTTTGTCAACGTCTTGATTCACAAGCTCAAAGAAATGGAATCACGTGGAATTGGAAATTGTATCTGAGTACTAGCAGTCAAGTCGAGGAGCTTATAGCATGCCATAGTATGATTGCCGAGGTGGTATTGGAAGACAAAGATGATCGTTGGATGTGGACGCAAGGTTCGAATGTGGAATTCTCGGTTAAAGAAGCTAGAAAATGTTGAAAGGGATGGAAACGATAGATGAAAATAGAAATTTTAAATGGTGTAAGTGGATACCGAATAAGTGTAATCTATTTATGTGGAGGGAAAACTTGGATAGAATTCCAACACAATAAGCCCTTCGTCGAAAAAATATAAGGGTTGGAGATGTATTATGTGCTTTATGTGGTGAATCGGAAGAGACTTCGGACCATTTATTTCCGGCTTGCCGCCTAACTGATGGAGTTTGGAGCGTCATAGGGTCGTGGTGTAAAATTCCACCGATATATGTGTTTTCGACTAAAGATGTGCTACAAATAGCTAATTATGTGGGGGGATCGAATGTGAAGAAAGATATTCTGTATGGGGTTATTATTTTGATTTGTTGGCGAGTTTGGAAAGCTAGAAACGAGAAGATATTCACAAACAAAGACACGAATGTGACGCAAATTATTTCGGATGTGAAGTCCTTAGGTTATCTTTGGTTTAATAATAGATACAAAGGGGGATCGATAGGATGGAGAGAATGGTGTAATTTTAATTTGATGTAATGGTTTTTTCCGCGGTTATCTCTATCTTGGAGACGGTAGTTTGGTTTGTTTAATGAAATTCACTTTTCAAAAAAAAAATTTAATATCATGATAACACAAAACCAAACGAAATATTATTTATATCATGATGTTTGCACGCCGGTTACACCGGGATGTGGATAGCCTAATGATAGTTAACACATAAACTAATAGTAGTTAACATGTGGATATAATTTTAAACTCGATCATAAGCACATGTGTAGTGTGATGGATTAAGGATTTTTTTTTTCAGCGGGTACAAAAAGTGGATTGATATCTTGGTAAAAAAGAGTCAAACGAGCATAGAATGGACTAGTCAAATGAGGGTTGGAGTTATCCAACTAAAGGGAAAGGATCCCAAATCCTTGCACGGATAGTGCCCCAAAGTACCCTAAATAACAACTAAGGAGCACGTGTGTAACGTCCGCACGTTCTCCATATTATAATATATTTACAATTCTTGTCCTTGTACTTTTCATCGTTTTCGAATTGAAACAAAGTTTGGGTTTCTTTGATCATTGCAATTTTTATTTGTTAATGACTACATTTTATCCAAATACGTATACTGGACTTAACTTGAACGTTTATAATAAAATTCATTTTAAAGTTTATTTGAACTTTTAATTTTGAAACATTTAAAGTTTTTTTTTGGAGATTTTGAGAAATATAAAATTTTTAAGTTTAAACTTATATAAATATTAAAAAAAATATTTATTTAGCATGTTAATAAAAGAATAAAGTTTAAAAGGTTGAAAGTTTAAAAGTTATAAAATGTTAAGTTAAAACTTTGGTTAGTTTGGTTAAGTTTATAAAAGGAAATTTTAGGCTCCAGTTATTCACCCCCCCCCCCCCCCACACCTTCTATTTCAACCCCCCAAAGTGGTCTTCGGCTTGTTGTTTGGTGGTTAATGAAAGTCATTGTAAAAAAAAAAGTAAAACTCACTTGTTATTAATATATATATATATATATATATATAATGATTGGAGTGGAGACTGGGCTGTAAACAAACTAAACGTTTAACGAACAGTTCGTGAACTGTTCGGTAGGAAGTCCGTTTGGGTTCGTTCGTTTAATAAATGAATGAACACAAACAAGAAATTATGTTCGTTTAGTATAACAAACGAACATGAACAGAGGTTGCGTTCGTTCATTTATGTTCGTGAACGTTCGGTAACATGTTCGTTTATGTTTGTTTGCCTTCGATAGTTCATTAGGGTTTTTAACTTTTTATTTTTAACTTAGGTACTTTAAATTCTCATTGGTAGATTATTTAATATATATTTTAGTGTATCACACATTAATATTACTTCACCTATTTTGATTAACTAATATTTCAGGTGGATCAAATGAAAATTTCAATTTTAATATGATAATTTTGAGTTTTTATGAGACACTATGTTATGGTAATTATGTGATTAAGATTATGTCTAAGTATGCTTAAGTTATTGGATTAGTATATTTTGGTGACAATGTTTGTGATAAAAAAAATGTTGATTTTATTCGAAATTTAATATGCATTAGTTCATGTGTGCTTGTTTGTGTTCCTTTGCATTAATTTGTGTTTGTTTGCGTTCGCTTTTGTCCAACACCTATAAATTTAATGAATAAGCACAAACAAATACGAACGTGTTTATTTCCTTAAGAAACGCACACGAATAAAAAATCTCGTTCGGTAAGTGTTCATGAACAGTTTGTGAACATGTTATTTTCTTAACAAACACGAACAGAAAAACTCGTTGGATAAGTGTTTGTGAACACGTTATTTTCTTAACAAACGAACACGAACAAGACCTTGTTCGTATTCGTTTGGTTCGTTTACAGCCCTAGCGGAGACACGACAGGTAGTGAGGTCATTCCCACTTTTAAATTCCTATAAAAAAATTTGGTTATAAACAACAGTTAACCCAATATTTATTAATTTATTTTTTTTATCTTTGTTAATAAATAAAAATCTTATGATTATCTTATTTCTCTCATATAAAATAAAATAAAATAATTTTATTAAATCATAATTCCACGTTTATTTCGTATTTATTTAATATTTATTTTCTTAATTAATTCTTTTTATACTTCCACTTATTAAAAATCATTTAATATTTTTTTGATAAAAAAAAACTACACCTGCAAGACTACCGTCTCAATCACCCCCTACAATGACTGTTCCTGCCTTTGCACCTCATCCAAACATACATTCTCTCTTTAACATAAATTTTCATTTTTATTCACGTGATTGAAATTGTTGTTTTCTCATACTATAATACATTAATTTCTATGCTATATCATAACACATATTTTGTCTTAATATTATATTTGTATATCCCGGAAAGATCGCCAGATATAACCTAGTACTTTTATTAAGAAACGATTGTTTCAAGTTCACATCAAATTTCCTGGTTCGTCATGTATCATATCGTCATTCAAGGACGAGTCACAACTCTTGTATGGCTACACCGTGAAAACAGGGTTCCGGTAGAGCTACACAAACAATAGAATGCTACACCCTAGCCAGTGAGGAGATGCTGCTTCTATTTGTACTTGCCGATTAAGACCATTGACCCTATGTTAGTCACTTTCAACACTAGAACATACCTCAGCAGCGAAAACAGGGTCCCGGTAGAGCAACACAAACAATACTGCCAAATTATATATATATAAAAAAAAAAAAAAAAAAAAAAAAAAACCCAGCCGGTTCAGACGACACTTAAACCAGCCAGTTGGTTTGTCATTTTTCAGAACTATAGCCGGTGGTTCGGTCCAGAACTTTTGCCAAAACCAGCCTAACTGGACCGTGAACACCCTAACCTAGTAACATCATTAAATAACGCAATAAAATAATAATAATAAAAATAAAAATGTAGCCCATCTGATAAGTAAGGGTTCCAAACACAGCATACCAGTCAAAGAAAGTCAACAATCTTCAAAAAACCCAATCCAAACTAGCATAATATAAAAAAAACTGTTGTAACTAAGCACCTCAATTAATTTAGGTCGTTCAACGACAGTGCAGCAAGCTGATCAGCAGGCTGCTGCTGCTGAGCAACATTCCTGAGAACCTCCATTGCCTCTGCAACCTTCGCCTTGAGCGCCTCGGGTGACTCGAGCAAGTGTAGAACCTCTGTCTGATCCATCTCCAGTAGCATTCCTGTCACCTTTGCTGCCGATTCGGCTTCCAGCTGTTCCACTAATGGGTACAGATTCTCGCCCAACATCTACAACATATTTTACACATTTGTCAGAAATGTATTTTGATTGTTTCGATTTTGAAACAATTAGTAAGATGAGAAGAGCGTATTACTGTTCTTTGCTCGGTTGGAGAAGCGTTTGCAAGTGCGGAAGCCAACGCACCAATGGGAATTGGCTGCGAGATTCCAGCGGTTTCACGCAACGGCATAGCGTTCCCCATATCATATGGAACAGAACCCATAGAAACATCACGACCAGGAGGGTAACGGTACACTCGGCCACGCGGCATCATCTTTTGATTTGATTAAAAAATAAGACCGATTAGGGTTTTGTAAAGCTATAAAAACATAGCAAGTAAAGATTACAATTTACGACAAACCTGCTGCTGCATAAGAGGAACGGGCTGTTGCTGATTCTGCTGCCCAGGAACACCGCCACGCCTGCCACCTGGACGCTGTCCCTGCTGACCTGGCGGAACCATTGGCATGAAAAAGTTTGGCAGTGGACCTCCACCTGGCCGCATACCTGGAACAAGTTGCTGCTGGTACCCAAAACCAGGCTATCCATGTACAAGCATAATATTAGGATTATAAATCATAAACGCTCGGGAAAAGGATTATAAAACCATAAAGTGTGATCATGAAATGAGAGGTTACTTGTGGAGGAATGAACGTAGGCTGAGCTTGACCATAAAACATCTGTTGACCCATACCTGGACCGCCAGGAGGGAACATCGGCATGCGAGGAGCTCCCGCAGGTGCCATCGCGATTGGGCGCATTTGTGAAAACTGTGCCTGCATGGATGAAATATTAATACATCGTCGTTTTCTACTACATGTAGAAATAATTATCATCAAACCTGCAATCGTGCCCTTCTATCTTCTTTGCGTTGCGCAAGCGCTACATAAAGAGGCTTGCCAGCAAGCATCTTGCCATTCATATCCATAAGCTATGAAAACAGAAAATGCATGTCAAATTACACGAATAAAAAAAAAAACATTACCATAGTAATTGTAAATATATTTGCTTACCGCTCTAGAAGCTTCCTCAGAAGTAGAAAACGCAACAAAACCTGATCCTTTGCTAGTTCCATTAGGATCTCGCATGACCTGTCATATAAACAAAAAAAAAATTATAACTCGCGGTTCATAAAATTGGTTTATTTACAAGTCTCGAGTGCGTTCTGATAAACATACCTTGCAGGAAGTTATAGTACCGAAAGGCACAAAAGCCTCCCTGAGACTTTCATCGGATACAGTATCGTCTAAATTTTTGATATACAGGTTTAGCCCCTGTGACTTGTCCACGGCCTCCTTCATACTCTGCTCGAACTTCTGCTTCAACTCCTGCTCCCTTTCATTCTTCTTCTGCGCTTTCCCGACATACCATTCTTTATCATCAAACTTCTGTCCATTAAGGCCGTCTACAGCCTTAGCAGCATCCTCGGTATTCTCAAAGTTAACAAATCCAAAGCACTTTGAGTTACCATCAGCATCCCTCATCACAACGGCGCTAGTGATTGGTCCATATTCAGTAAACGCCTTCTTTAAATCCTCATCGGTTGTTGACTCGGAGAGGTTTTTAACAAAGACATTAGTAAACTTTGTCTTGTCAACAGCCAGGTCTCGTTCTTGTTTGCGCAAGAAAGGACCCACGTATACTTGTTTGTCGTTCAAAAGCATGCCGTTGAGTTTCTCAATAGCTTGTTGTGCAGATTCCTCAGTGTCATACTGCACAAATCCGTAGCCCTTTGACTGGCCAGTCGAATCGGTCGCAATCTTGCACGAGAGAATGTTTCCGAATGTAGAAAAGGTGTCGTGCAGCGCTTTCTGGTCAATCGCCTTATCCAGATTCTGCGTCATTAAAACAAAAAACAAGAGTGATCAGTAAAAGATGTTACATATACACATAGCAAAATTAGTAGTAACGCTCAGAATTCAGATACCTTGATAAATATATTTCCAGAGCCGCTTTTGCGTACGCTGGGATCCCGATGAGAATACATTATCCTGATTGACTTTCCATTGAGAGGGGTGAAGTTCAGCACCTCTATAGCCCTCGCAGCTGCCATTAACACAAAAGTAAGAAACAGCTCAACAAGTTCAAATCAGTCAATGATTCGCAACAAAATAATAACCACAATTAATAATATCAAACTACTTTTGACACAGTTTGTTACAAGCTATGCCCTTAAAGGCTTGAACGCAACCAATTACGGATAAAACATGAAACTCTTGACTTCCAAATAATTTCAACAATTTAGTAGCTAAAAATGTCGCAAGATCTAAAAATAAAAAAGAACTATTCAAATGAATTAACTCATCAACAAATCTCTCCAACTATATGCCCTTGTTTTACTTTACAAACAAACAACATAGATACGATATCCATTAACTTATTTCAAACAACTTATTAACATATCCAACGTTCAACTACTATCAATCCCAATATTAAATCAAGCACATCAAACAAAAGATAAAACACATTATTTATCTAACTATACCCCCGTTTTTTTACTTTCTAAACGAACATTACATCTACCACATTGATCACCTTGTTTCAAACACCGCCTTATTATCATACACAACCATTATTAACACTAATATTAATATTAATTCAATATCAGATAAAACAATAAACGCATATCACCATAAACAACTATAACAAAACAAATTCAAGCAACATCAAATAAAGAATAAACACATTATTTCTTAAACTATATACCATTGTATTACATTCCAAACAAACATTATTTCTACCAAACCTATCACCCTGTTTCGAATAACAACTTACCTACATATTCAACTTTCATATACTATCAATCCCAATATTAAATCAAAGCAAACATCAAACAAAGGATAAAACACATTATTTCTCAAACTATAACCCCTTTTTATATTTTCCAAACAAACATTATAAACACCATAACCATCACCTTACCTCAAATAACAACATATTACCACATTCATCTTTCAACTATTATTAATACCAATACTAAATCAACCAACATCATATAAACAAACAAACAAACAAATACATATCACCATAAACAACTAAAACTAAATAAAAGCAAACAAATTCAAGTTTTTATATTTATTTTTTTACTGCGCCTCGAGCTTATGCCTTGGTTCGCCTCGAGGCTTACGCTCATGAGGCGAAGGAAAAAATCCCGAAAGGCTCGTTTCCGTTCTTTTAAACTTTGTAATTCCAAATAAACATTATTTCTACAACATCCATTACCCTATTTCAAACAACTTCCATATTACTATCAATCCCAATAAAACACATTATTTCTCAAACTAATGAACTATAAGCCCCTTTTTTTACTTTCCAAACAAACATTACATCTACCATATCCATCACCTTGTTTCAAACAACACCTAACTATCATATACAACCATTATCAACACTAACATTAATTCAACCAGCATCAGACAAAAAAAAACAAACAAATACCATCATAACCAACTATAAACAAATAAAAGAACATAATTTAAACATAACTAACCATCTTGAGGATTCATATAGTTAACATAACCATAACCAAGAGACCTTCTAGTAGACAAATCCCTACACACCCTCACAGACACCACCTGACCCAACTGATTAAACATCTCAAACAACTGAGCATCTGTCACATTAAACTCCAAATCCCCAACATACAATGATGTTGGCACAAACTGCTGTCCACCACCACCACCACCATTCACCCCCTGTGATTGCACCACCTGCGCTGCCATCTTTAATTTTTTTTTTCCAAATTTTTTAAATCTTTTTTCCAAATTTTTTCAATCTTTTTCACTTTTTTTTTTTGCTTTTTTCAACCTCCCTCTCTTCTGGGTATTAAAAAAATCCAAACTTTAAGACAGATCTTTAAAAAAGAAAGGTACCCAGATATGATTTTCAAGAAATTTTGAAGAAAAATCAGGAAAATCAGGAATTTTTTTGTTTTTTTTTAAAGGATAGGGATAAGGGAGAGGGTAGGAAGATAAATATGGATAGTTAGTCGGAGATCCGACCCGAAAACGGGGGTATTGCCGTTAGGTTACGGCGGAGGAGATGAAAAAAGGTAGGGTAATGAAGAGGGTGAAGATAATATGAGGGTTATCTAGGGCATATGAAGAAGTGTGCTGTGCACGTGGGTGAAAGATGAGGGGGTGTTTGTACAGTTGGGAAAGTACAAGGACTCGAATGTTATGTGAGGTGTAAAAGTGTAAAGTGTACGATACTTGTTTGTTTAGACCACAAGGAGCGGTGAGGAAAGAAGTGATGAAGCGTCATGTAGTAATTTTTGGTTTCATGTTGAGGGGATGAAAATTGTGGGGAGTGGAAGGGGGAAAGATTATTATTATTATTACTAGTGGTAATGCCCACGCGTTGCAGCGGGTTCGTTACGCGAGGAAAATATAGTCAGTATCTTTTTTTGGTACCAGAACTTCTTATGAAGTGGCATCTGAAATTCCCGATATTCAAACGTGTTAACGTGTTTCCAAAGATTAAAAGACCGAAAAGATTGATCTAATGTTTTGTTGTTTACCTCTATGTGTGAAATTTCTTTCAATTGCCTATCAGCAAAATAGGCATATAAAGCTCTTAGAACAGCCTGCAATGCACAAATCCATTAAACCCATGTTTACATTGCACAAATCTTTCAATGGATGAGTTGGGTAACAGGTAATTTACATACGGTTTGGGCCATACCCACCAAAAATAATGTTCATTTGTTTTAAAAATGTAAATAAAAAACTAATACCCTAAATATTATTCAAAAGCTATATTGATACATAAACATGTATTAAAATACACTTTACAAACACGTTTAACCCGTTTTATTTTTAGTTTTTTTTACCCATTTGTGGAGGTAAAATTTTGTGGTTGCCTTGTCTTACTTGATGAGATACGACTACAACAGGCGCGCATTGTCGTTCTAACTCAATAATAACCGGCTCCAACTTATTATATACACAACTGCAAACTTTTGACGTTGCTTAAAATACCAAAACTTTAATTAGTTACTTTCTATATTTTCAACAGAAATTTTTCCTTATATTTGAATTCAGTACCTTTATATCATATCAAGATACGACTCTCCACGAGGATATCGATACCTGAGTTTGTCTTTCTTCCTTGACCTTTAAAAAAAAGACCATTGAATGGAAAGGTATAAAATTACAAAAAAAAAAGAAAAAAAGATCGAATATTTCATATTTAACATACTTGTATTCTTCAGGCATGTTCTTCTTTATTTTTTCATACCTCATACCGTCACATACACCAACATTTATCTTATCAAGTGCACGCCATTGTATCTATAACGTAAAGAAAGTACACAAAATTTACAAATGATAAGTGATCAAAGAAGCAATTTATGTGACATGTAAAACTAACCTTGGGAAATCCAGCAATTTGATTTGCAGTCAAAATTGTTCGTTGCAATGTGCTTGTCCAAATCTAGGTGCATAAATAAAAAAACAATATAAAACATTGCAAACTTTGTGCAACAAACAAAGAAAATGCAAATAGTAAAATAAGTAATAGTTCTTACAAAAGCATTTTTTTGAAGGCAAGATAGTTCATGTAGGCCTTCAATTGAATGTTATAAGAGGAGGAATGATAAGTGATAAAAGAAGCAATTTATGTGACATGTAAAACTAACCTTGAGAAATCCAGCAATTTGATTTGCAGTCAAAATTGTTCGTTGCAATGTGCTTGTCCAAATCTAGGTGCATAAATAGAAAAACAATATAAAACATTGCAAACTTTGTGCAACAAACAAAGAAAATGCAAATAGTAAAATAAGTAATAGTTCTTACAAAAGCATTTTTTTGAAGGCAAGATAGTTCATGTAGGCCTTCAATTGAATGTTATAAGAGGAGGACTTGAATTTCACAATCAATCTCATTCAATTTGATCCTTAGGGTTACGGAACTTGAAGGGACAAGAGGTTAATGATCTATATTTATGAAGGAAGAAGGCAAATGATTGAAGGGCATGGATGGAAGAAGGAGGGTAGTATTGTAAAAGTCTTTTGATATTGTAAAGGAGGAGGTGGATGAAATGTCTATATTACCCTCTTAAGTGTCTTAATTGTCCCATTTATGCCAATAATACCCTTAAATTTCTTGCTTAAATAGGTTGTACATGTTGCTTGTTAAGTTGTATGGAAATGCAAATTACATTGTTGTACATCACTCCTCCTTTATAATGTACTAGTAGAAAACCCGCGCGTTGCCGCGAGAGCTATAATATAAAGTATGATACTCCATATTAGTTTATCAAGTCCATATCCAATATTTTCATATACCAAATTGTCAATGCGACAAGCTTTTCTACGTAAAAATGTGTTCTTAAGCATTAAAAAAAATCTTCGACTTTAAAGTCTAGCTTTCAAGAACTTAAGCAAGATCACATCACTTCTTCCATCTTTAGATCCAGATGACTTCAGTCATATATTATACAAATTTTAACATGGGTATAGTATTATAGCAGACTCCACAAGTTCAATTTTAATTCAATGAATTGGCGTGAAGCAAAGAAAACATAAGTTCTCACTATCACAATTATGATGAAACCAAAAGGTCTTGTTATCAATCAACATACCATACTCATTATCCATGAAAATTTAAGTGCGTGTACTATGCAATGTGTTTTCAAACTATATTTCACATAGATGTATATAGATAACATAATACTTGTGTTTGTAATGTTGGTAACATTAAATTAAATATGTCTATTATATATGAAGTATATCATTTACAAACCATCCAATTGAAAAACAAACAAAAATCTAGTCGCTTTACAGTTTTGCGTAAATATGGCACAAATTAATAACTCTCAAAGAAGGAGAAAAGTAAACGGAAAATATGAAACTTCAATCAAAAAATGAGATTTTATGTTTTACAATTTACAAATTACACTTTGGCAAACTTTTGACCCATCCGACCTATTTGAACAACATTCTTCCTGTCTAATTTTACCTAGTTGGCCCATTAGAGAGTAAAATAACCAAATTCATAGGTCAAGAAATTACCTTTCGGTTTGCCCTAGAAGAAATTCAAGATGCTTATCAATAGCTTTTTTCTTCTTTTGATCAAGCTCTAACCGATGCTTGTACAACACCTAAAATGACATGATATTTTATAGAAAATAAATATGTATCAAAATTATAATGTAAAACAAACCCCTCATATACTAAATTACATATATGACTTACCAACTTCTCAATTTTGTCCAAAATTTCTTCACCTTGGAGATATTTAGTGCAACTTTTTTCATCCGGAGCTCTTCTTCCTAACCATTAAAGATAATGAACTACAATATTAAGAAGATGACATATACACTTCATCAGAGGCACTCAAAGGTCTCACCTTCCAATAAACACAATTAAAACAATTCTTAAAGATAATTCAATGGATAATTTATTGGTGTGGTCATGAGGGCAAGGGTGGAATAGAATCTTAAGATGTGAGTAAGATAATGATGGTAAAATTACAAACATATCCTCCTAAGTGTCTTAATGTTCACAATTATACCCATAATACCCTTAAATTTCTTGCTAAAATATGTTATACATGTTGCTTCTTAAGTTGTACGAAAATGAAAATGACTATGTTAGCCATCACTCCTCCTTAATAAGATAATATAGATATAGATTATGTGTGTGTGAAAGTTAAAAAAAAAAAAATTCAGCCAATCAAAACAAAAAGAAAGTGCCCCACGCCAAGGTAATTCTCCCCGCCTCCCCTTCCCCGTCCCTCTTCCAAGCCCACCCGGAGCGGTGTCCCCCCCCCCCTTCAAGCCCCTTTCCCTGCCCCACTTCGGGTGCTCTTAAGATCTAACTAGATTATATTCCGGAAGTTTTTCGGAATAGATAAATCTATATATATAATAAGACTGTGTGTTTGGCTAGAGGTGACCGGTAGCTTTATCGAACAATATTTTGCCACGTCGATGCTTACATGACAATGGCTCGCAGCCACAGGTTGATCACTTGATCCCGTTGTGGGTCAAGGTGAGCAGGTGTTTTTTTACCAAACCACGCATTTTTTATAAAACATTAAGATTAAATAAAAAGAAAAATACATTGCATTACTAAAAAACATTACACTAAAAAAAAGAAGATTACACTAAACTTAAAAAAAAAACATTACATTTAAAAAAAAAAAACTTAACATAAGGTAGAGGTTGAGCGTAACATCTGTCACGCCGAAACGTGGTGAAAGTCGTACCCAACCTCCGAGAGGTACTCCACGTGGGTAAAGGCGAGGAGCACGTCTTCTTTTTCCCCGGGATATCTCTTTTCACCTTTCTGTAGGCGATTTCGAAGTTTCTCGACTTCGCCTTCAAATCCGCGTACTTCCTGAGAGATGGAGTCACAAGTACGGTTGGTACCCCGGTACCACCCGATAAGGTACCAAACTCGGCTAGGACCTTGTGCCACTGCGGTCCGCGCTACGAGACCCTGGCTTGTTGAAGCACCGTCACCATGCGCTTGGTTGTACGCGATGATCAGTGCTAGTTCTTCCTCCTCGGTCCATTGCACCATGATTGAAGTTGGTGGTTTTGAAGATTAAGGGTTTAGGGTTTGAGAATTGTGAAGAAGAATATGTTTGTGAAGAAGAAGAAGGAGAAGAAGTAATATTAATAGGTAAAAAAATGGTTGGGTAATAAATGAATTTGGTGAAAAATATTTTTTTTAAATTTAAATTGTTGCCAGCCTGCTAACGGACGTGAGCTGGCTCGCCCACAATCGCTCACGCAGGCTTTCACGTGGGGATGTTGTGGTAGGCGCTAGCCACGTGGATCAAATTGTGGCTCACGACATCTTGCCCGCAGGCCACAACACATAGTCTAAAGGAGTAACTAGGGTTGTGCTGGCCCCTTTAGATGTTCTCCATTCTAACCCATTTAACTTGGGTATGGATTTTCTAACCCGACCCATGACCTTGATTTCTTACCCATATACCCGCTAATAAAATTGACTGATTTCTTCATTTCCTCAAACCCTACTATTTTAAATCGTTCAGAAACCCTAATCTGTTCCATAAACATATCGCTGCGTCCAAACTTTTTTTTCAAATGTATTTGTTTCTCCCCTAATTATTCCATTCACCATTGTTGACTCCCGTATTCATTTGATAATCATGATCAATAACCTTTAATCTCACGAAATATTTTCGTTTAAGGGACACATAGCATTGACATAACCCGTTTAACCGACAATTGATCATACGCTAGGGTTTTTTCGCTCCAATTCGTCTTCTTCGTGCCTTCGATCCAGCATCAGTGTTCATTTAAAGGTCTGATTTTTTTATGCTTATAGCAGTGTCTTCGTTGATTCATTGATTTTATTCTATTTTATCACTGATTCTTGTATCTCTTTGCCTTTCATGAAACAATTCCGTCTTTTCTGGATATTTATGCGGTTGTATAAATCGTAGTATGATTCTAATATCCACTTAAATCTAATTGTTGATTTTGTTAGGTGAATTTTTTTATTGTAATAACAATTTTTGATTTAGGTCTTCATTTTCATTATATGTCGTTATCCCCTTTCATCCCAATCTGATAATTCAATTATCAATATTTTTTTCCAGTTTTTATATAAACTACATGTTGTGATTTATTTATTTTTTGCAATACAATCTCATTTTTTAGTTCATATGGTTACAAATCTTAATTATGATCTTGAATGTTTCCAGTGATTTGTGGATTGTAGGGAGTAGAGAAGCTGATTGCATCTAAGATTGATGTTGCCTGGATCAAAACGTAGAAATTACATTCGGTTTCATCGTCACTCCGGGATGGTAAATTTGAATTATTTTTCAGTTTGTTGTATTGTCGCTGTATTTGTTTATTTAAAATTCTGTTATGTGTGTTTCATGACTAATTTTTGCAACTACATGTGTGACATCCGTCACCTCCATCTTTAATCAATTTGACAAATTTTGTCCCTATAATTTTCAACGTTTTCAAAATTTATTAAAACTTGTGTTACTTTTAAACCTTTAATTTAAACATGAAAAGTTTAACGAAAGTTTGAGGAAATATCAATTGTTTTTTATTCAGTTGGTTTTAAATAAAAACATAAGTTTATTAAATTAAAAAAAAATAATAATAAATTTTATAAAGTTTTAAAAACATTTTGGTAATTGTTATCTAACTTGGTTAGTGTATATTTAAAGGGGAACTAACTAAACTTGAATAAAACTAACTAGTTAGAACTTAAGGGACCTATATTGACAAAGTCTAAAAATTTCAAAAAAAATCAGGCTTTCTTTCCCTGTCTTCACGCGCAATATCCGGTCGGAATTTTTCCGGTTGGAATCCGGCGAAAACTCCGGCACCTATGAAAACAGGTTTTAATGCCCAATTACTCACCTTTATTGCTCCATTTGATTATCTCCATCAATTATAGACCTGTTACAAGATTTATTTCACGCTTTAACACGCATTAATCATAGTATTATCGAGTTCTATTTCTTGTCACCGCGTACTATTGAAAACCCATCAAATCTATATGTGTAAAACTGAAAATTCATACAATTGTTCACTCCATTTCATTCACTGTCCTTTAACCATTGTAAACCCACGAAAAATATCATCCAAACGCGTTCTGGAACTCCTAAATTGGCTCAAAATGTTGCGACCTGCACATCTTCTTTTCGGCCCTTAAACGCGATTGTAAGTCTATGTTTATCATGCCATTTTACTTAGTATCAACCTAGGATCAAAAGCCCCTTATCCCTGATCCTGATCGAGTGTATGTATTGGGTTATTAATTTTTAGGTCTAGGGTTAGGGTTCATAAGCTACATTTGGGGAAGAAGGTGAATAGGATATAGTGTTTAAAATTATTTACTTTTCAAATATTTCAACAAAATGCTTAGTGGAGAGACTGGTAGTGCATGTGTATCTGTATAGAACAGACTCGGGTTCGACTCCTTCATAGCACGAGTCTGTTGATGTTTTTTTATTTATTTATTTTTTGTTGTTTTGTTTATTTATATTATTTATATAAACACATTA